>JAKSZP010011363.1:0-25693 GCA_022478985.1 Massospora cicadina | reverse complement strand
AATGATTGGTAAGTTCCATTAATGGACTAAGTTTGATCATAACCTAGGAAACAAAATGTGTTCCATTATTGAACAAAAAGAGTTTAGGACTACTGTGTCAGGTGAAAACCTGTTTGAGTAAATATAAGGCCTTAGCTGTGGAAGAGACTACTGATACAGCCTCAGCCACTCTGTAAAACGATCAATAGCTAGGATTTTATAGCAGTGGTCATACATGGAGGTGGGCAGAGGACTGATGGCATCAATACTGGTATTATTAAATGAGGAGGTTGGACCAACTACTTGGTGCTGACAATTGGATTAGAGGTGCCTTGATTAACAAAAATGAGGCAGGATCAAAGAACATCATGAATAGGATTAAGCATGCCTTCCCATTAGCACTGCTCCTTAAGACAAATGTAGGGTTTCCATAGAGCGCCATGCCCCATATTGTATGCACCTCCATAATAGTCAAGATTCTAACTGAGGGACGGATATAAGGTAACCAAGACGTCCCAACTTGTTTATAGAGTAGCACTTGCTCGATTTGATTTTATTCCATCATTCATTTTAGCCTTGAATTATAAAGGCTCTCAATCCCACATTTTAGGTCTTCCCATTAATTCAAAACTTGATCTTCTATTAATGCATATGGATATAATTAGTAGACAGGATACCACATCAGCATATTGATAAATAGTCCTGGCCTAAAACACCGTAGAAAAATCATACTTTTGTACTTAAGGGTCCACCTTGCAAGTCTTCCGTCAGGATCCATCAAATTCTGCAAGCATTTTAATGAGGCATAAATAGTTATAATTGTATAGTACTTCCCATAAAGGTAATGATGAAAGTGTTTAATGGCCAGTAACATATCCAGTAACTCCCATTCTGTAATGCTGTAGTTGTTTTTTATATTAATTAGTCTCCTTGAAATAGGCTATAATGTGTTTGACCTAATAAGAATTGGTTTGAGCCAGTATAGTGCGACTGCAACATCACTAGCTTTGTGAACAAGTAGAAGGGTTTATCATAATCATGATGAAGTAATATGGATTAGTCATCAAAGCATCCCTCATGAGTTAAAGGCTTATCGTTGAGAGTCCTCCCAATGGAGCAAAACCTCCTTATGGAGCAGATATACCAAGGGCTCGTCTAGCTCAGAAAAATGAGAAATAAAGTGTCAATTGTAACTGACCATTCCAAAGAAAACCAAACATCACAAAGACTACTTGGCTGGCACATCTTCTTGATAGCTATGACCTTGTAAGGTAGCGTAGAAATTCCTCTGCACATAACTTTGTAGCCAGAAAAAGGTCTCTTTATGGAAAATTTTGGATTTGAAGATATCAGATTATTGATGCCAAACTCATTTAATCAAAGATTTCTCATAAGTGCTGTAAATGATCATTGAAGGTACATGAAAATACGGCGACATTGTCCAAATAGACTAATAATTAAGACATTTTAAGATCACTAAACATACCATCCATCGCCCACTGAAAGGTTGCAGGGGTGTTAAATACTTTCTGGAAAATGTAGGTCGGCTTTAATAGACTTTTACTTGAAATCAGCGCACATTTCTCTTAGTCCTTAGGTGCCACTTTGATCTGCCTTTATCCACTGTATAAATCCATAGCTGAAAAACTGAGTCCTACTAGTAAGCAGAGAGAGTTGTTTATAAAAGCAGAGGGTAGCAATCTTTACAGATGATTAAGTTCAACTTCCTATAATTACCATGACGCAAGGGACACCGTATTGCTTATGGACCAATAAAAGATGAAAAGCTACAGGTTCTTAGAAGGATTCAGGAGGACAGCTTTGATAACTGATTTATCTCCTTGGCCACCAGGGCCTCTTTGACCTTAGACTTCTAGTAGGGCTGGTCCATATGGACTGTGAATTTCTGGAATGCACTTTGTTTTGGACCCCTTTCATCACCCCCAAAATCATTAGAGCCCTTGGAAAATATTGGTGTATTTCCATCAATGATTCCTCCATTTGGAGATTTCTAGCTATTAAGTAAATTTCTTATTGTTACCTCAAATCAAGCTATGATAGGGGGTTTGTCAAGTCCCAGGTCAGGCAGAGATCTGCAGCCAGAGATAGAACCAATTTGATCGGTCAAAAAGGAGTATAAGTAAGCTATTAGGTGGTTACAAATCATGTTAATGGGTTGATCAGGCAATTTGGCCATCAATATAGTAATGGGGCTACTATAGGCAGGGTCAAAGATACCCAGAAAAGCCAGAGGTTCATATACCAATGGATTGGGTTCTTCAACTATATCCAACAAACTATTCAATAGTATAGTAACTTGGATCCTCTTATTAACAATACCTGGGACTTAGGAGAAATTATATTTTTATTAATAGGAAAAATAAACATTGTATTTTAGAAACAACAATGGATAAAGTTAGCTTAACATTAAGCCCCATAAATCAAGATTCTAGTCACTTAATAGACTTGGGATGCCGGGTTGGGACCATCTAGTACTAAAAAAATAGACTTGGGATGCCTCAGCAAGAAACTTCAGGGGTTTTCCTTCTTTTCTCCTTAGATATATTCTTAATGGAAAGTGGAATGCGATATCCCAGTATGGAGAAGTACAGGTTTAATGACTAATCTTAGTGTTGAATTACTAGGAACTGCGTGCCATAAAGTAGATTATAGTTAATATTATTCAGGATGAATGTGGGGGCCAACACCAATAAGTATCAAAATAAAGAGGCAATTATGAGTAGGCGCCAAGAGATTGGGTGCATGAGGGTCATGCTATTATATATCATAAAGTTTAATTGTAGACTGGAGCAAACTTAATAAGCTTTATCAGACGAGAAGAGTGACGTCAATGGATGAACCTGTATCAATAATATCCAGGACTTTTGCTTTATGCATCACTACTTCTACTTGAGTGGCATTGGATACATGTTGTTAACTGGAATAGATAGCATTTGATGTTATAAGCTAGTCATGAAAATCAGGAGTTTTACCCTGGGAAGAGTAAGATGAATGGGAATTTTTTTTCCAACAAGAGTATTAAGGACGTTGTTCACATCTGATGCAGACAAGCAAACAATTATGAGGTAATTGATTCTGAGGAAGTTGGTGAGGCGTAGACTAATAAACATTCAGAGCCTCAAACCCTATGCTGAAGCCTCTTTTTCCGCCTCATTGGACTTCTTCTTCCAGCATTGAATTTATTGATGAGTTAAAAGCCACAATAGGGACCAGGGTCAAGTCTGGGTCGAGACTTTGTATTCTTCCCAACTGCATGGATATGGGACAAAAACTTTTATTAGGTGTGGTATGATGTGCTTTGGGTTCAGGTAGCTCCATGATAACCTCAATAATGACGAGGATTAATTTAAATTGCCTCTTAGCTACTTGGAAGTGAAGCACAAGGGTGTATTTTGAGGAGAGAGAGGACCCACTGCTGTTACCACATTGTCAATAGTAACATGGCCATAAGAGGCTAAGGCCTGAGCCTATAATAAAAGTGGCTAGAAAATTCATTATAAATTTCTCCTTTCTTCTGGAAAATATTTTTAAGGTTAGCTTCCAGTTAGACAGAGTCAAGTTGAGCCCAACTTACACGGGGGCCGCATTGATTTGTTGCCAAGAGGTGCATTCTTTGAAGTAGGACAATATAATATTGAGAGCGTTATAGTTGAGACGGAGCGAAATATGTTGCATTTCATGTCTATCAATGGCTAACGCCATAGCGTTCTTTTACATGAAAAGAAATGTCTTAATTCTCTCTATAATGGGGAATTATCTCTCTTTCAAGATTGGATTTAAATAATTTGTTTCAGATATAGCATGTATGACAGGGTATGTAGTTCTCCCAATTTCTGACAATTCTGTAATTAAAGGATCAGTCTTTTGATATTGGTCAATTTTCTGTCAGAGGAGATCAAGAGCATTTTTCAAAATATGACCCAGTTTTGCTAAGAGCAGCATTAGTTTTAGTGTTGATAGCATGGTGTATCTGTTGGTTCTTATCAGTCTGGTTGTCAAAGTTCTTCATTGTCACTTGTTGCAGGGCTTCCAAGTTACTGAAATTGAGAAGTGAGTTAGTAATGCTTGGTGTCCAGAGTAGCTTTGTAAGCTTGTTGTCTAGAGGCCATATGTTGGACTTTTGGAGATTTTTCGCTCGCTGGTGCTTATAAGCCTAAAAATTCAACAACTGGGGGAGAAAACCACTTAAAATAATAGGGTTAAATAAATAATAAAACTTAGGAATTCTGGGCTTTTTTGTGTATTTATTGATAGCCGCGGGGGTTAAGAAAGGACCCCTATTCTCAAGTCAATAGTTCATATTTGACATATTAGAGTTCGAGGTTTGGATTGCTTAGCGCATTCCAAATTAGGAAATATGTGAGAAGGACCTATCGGATCATTTCAAACTTGTAATAGTTTAGGAAGCGCCCATGAACTTGGTTGACGGTGATTATGGAAGCAAGGGATTTGATAGAATACTCATCCCCTCGCTTGTATGTGACTGAGAAGGGCCCTTCCCAGATAGAGCCAAGATTTTCACTTCTTGGAGTGATTTGGTTGTAATAGAGGACCAAGTTGGATACCTGAAATGAGGGAAGAGGGGCCCTGAGCTCATTCACAGCTTGGCCTTCTTTGGTGACAGCCTTTTCTAAGTTAGTCATAGCCTCAGACTGTAGTTGGATGATGTGCTGGGCCAACTTTCTCATGGCTTGTTCAGGATTGGTCCTATCAGAGAAGACATCTTTGGCTAATAGCGCTGGCACCCCAGGTTCTTTCCCATATAACACACAGAAAGGGGACATTTTAAGTATATGATGATAGCTAATGCGATAAGCCATGAGCGCACTGTGTAAGTAGAGATCCCAGTGAAGAGGGCCTGAATTGGCCATCTTCCACAATATAGAGACCAGGGTCCCATTAGCTCTTTCTACAGCACCATTAGTGGATGGATTATAGGGAGCGGAAAAAAGTTGATGCGTCCCCATGGAAGTGGCAAGAAGCTTTACCACTCTGGAAGTGAAGTTTTTTCCGTTATCACAAAGGAGGACCTGAGGACAACCATGCTGTGTGAAGATGTATTGATGTAAAAACTTAGCTGTGGCTTTGGCAGTCTGAGCGGGGAGAGCCACAGCTTCAACCCATTTAATAAATTGATCTATACCAACCAAGATATAACGATTACCCCCAATAGTCTGAGGGAGAGGACCTACCACATCCAAACTAATGGTGTGGAAAGGTTAAAAGGCCGTCAAATGTTGGTACTGATAATGGGATTTGAAGCGGGATTGTTTTTTGCAGGTCAGACAGGCATCCAAGACTTCCGTTATGGTTTCCATGATGCCCTCCCAATAATACCGCTCTTTAACCCACTCATAGGTTTTCCTGACTCCGCCATGTCCCATGAGAGTGTGAGACTCCATGATTGCAGGTATGCGCTCAGACGGCCGGAGATAGGGCAACCATTTGGCCCCCACTTTCTTGTACAACTTCCCACTCTCCACCTTGGTATTGCGGGAGTGCCGGGCTAACATCTTTTGTATGGGCTCATCTTCATCAGCCCATGCCCCGGGAGTCATTAGGAGGTCATGCAACCTCTCAGCTTCACTATTATTAAGGTGAAGAACAGGCAAACGCGTTAACCCATCAACATTCATATGGCGCGTCCCAGCGCAATGCTCGATAGTCATATCATAATGCTGGAGCTTAAGAGCCCAGAGAGCCAACCGCCCAGTGGGATCCTTCATATTCTGCAACCACTTTAGAGAGGCGTGGTCGGTTATTACTTTGAAGGAAGTGCCATAAAGGAAAGGGCGGTATTGCTTAACAGCAAGCAAGACAGCTAAGCACTCCTTCTCAGTGAATCTATAACTGCGCTCAGCTTTTGAAAGCATTTTACTAAAATATGACACGGGATGATCAACCCCACCTTCGTCCAATTGAGCTAAGATAGCTCCAACGGCATAATCAGAAGCATCCGTGAATAACATGAAGGGCTTGCCATAGTCAGGTTAATGGAGTATTGTCCTTTTTTGTAATAGCGCCTTCATGCTCTCAAACGCAGCTTTTTGTTTGGCACCCCAATGGAAAGGGGTGTTCTTAGCCAGGAGACGGACAAGGGGCTTGCTGAGTTGGGCGAATTTAGAGATGAATTGATGGTAGTACCCCATCATGCCCAAGAAGACTTGTATGTCCCAAAGAGTTTTAGAAGGGGGAATCTTAGATATTGCTTCAACCTTGTCTTATAGAGGTTGTATCCCATCCTGGGAGATGGCGTGCCCGAGGAAGTCCAGCTTCTTCTGGAAGAAAGTACACTTGGAGGGCTTTAGTTTGAGGTTGGATGCCCGCAAGCGTTGAAACACCTCTTTTAGGTGCGCGAGATGCTCATTGAAAGTTTTTGAGAAGACTGTGATGTCATCTAAGTAAACAATGACACAGCTCAGCTTAAGGTCCTGGAGGATGTGATCCATGGTCCGCTGAAAAGGGGCGGGTGCATTGCACAAACCTTGAGGTAGCCGAGTGGGTTGAAATAAGCCCTTGCTGCAGATAAGGGCTCACTTCTCCTGATCCTGTGGAGAAAGGTCCATCTGCCAGTACCCGCTAGTAAAGTCCGTGGCGGAGAAGAATTTAGACCCGGAGAGTTGGGCTAGCGCATCATCAATGTGGGGGATAGGATAGATGTCCTTCTTAGTGAGGTTGTTCAGCTTATGGTAGTCCATAACCACCCAATGACCCCCATTTTTCTTCTTTATCAACAGGAGCGGGGAAGACCAAGGGCTTTGGGATGGCACTAGCAACTCAGCATCTAGAAGCTGTTTGAGCTCTGTTCGCATCTGGAGCTCCTTCACTTTAGATTTGCGGTAGGGTTTGGAGAAGATAGAGTGAGCATCACCAACGTCAATGGTATGAGTCAACCCTTTTATATGTTCATAGTCATTATCAGAGGTGGAGAAAATGTCACTGTAGGCCTCCAGCAGGGTGTATACCTTCTCCAGTTCAGCTGGGGTTAGCTCATCAGAGATATTAATGGAAGGTAGGGTACATATTGACTGGTTAGTAGGTAAGCCCATATCTGCCATAGACCCAATGCAGTGGACTTGGCTTATTTCCTTAAGGGGAATCAGAAAGCCTCTTCCAATCTCCTGGTGCTTTTTTACGACCATATCCTTCGAGGTGAGATTTCCAAGCAGAAGGTTGATAGGCTGTTGATATGCTGGGTCTAGTATGCCCGGCAGAACTCTAGGCTCCAAGAGGCTAACTCCATCAATGCTTGTTAGGTGTAATAAGAAGTTGCGGGGGATTTGCATAGTAACCTTGGTGTCTATCACCTTCTGTTCATCCGCTTTAATTACTACCTCTTCTGGAGCATAGAAAGAAATACCCCTCGAGGGCGTCCACTGATGGAGGCAACATTTTGGTGTTGTTTCCTGCCGTTGTGTAGTGTAGGGATAAGGCAGAAGAGGGAAACTCAACAGTACTGGTGAAATCTTTTTTATTGAGCTCTTCATTGGCTAAAATCAGAGGAACCTTAAAGTTAAGCAGGGAGAGATAGCCTTGTTTCATATTGATGATCCCCTCATACTCGAGTATGAACTAGGTACCAATGAGCATGTCATATGTATTGTTGGTTAAGGCTACCGCTGGGGCTGAGAGGAGAAGTTTCCCAAATCGGATAGGTAAAGATGAGTAAGCCCCAATGGCGCGGGTATTGGTTGTCCCCGCCATTACAAAATCTTGAGTATAGTCGAGGTCAGGAGCCAACTTAATTTTTTTCATAAGCCTTGAAGACACAACGTTCACAGGAGACCCAGTGTCAAGAATAGCCTTAACCCGCACTCCCTTAACAACAACTTCTACTTTAGTTAAAGTTCCACCCAGCTTGGGGGAAGAGCAATACCCTCCTTGAAATTGAGCGTGGAGGCAAGGCGGTTGGCAGTCTCAGGGTATTTCTCCTAGATAGTTTACAATGTATACACACTCTGAGGGAGCCAAAGCATTGAGGCAACAAACTGATCCGCATCACTGTCAGTATCAATAACCTCCAGACCTCTCAACACCTGATTAAGATAGGTGCGGCTGGGCACTTTAGCCCAATCCACTCACTCTGGTTTTAAATGATCGGGTACCTCCACTTCCCCTGGGGCTCCTAAGACATAGTGACCATTATCTTCACAACCCCCCTCAGTCTCATCATCAGAGGGATTATCAATACAGGTTAGAGAGTCCATAGGGGGTGTGGGGAGGTCAACGCTTCCCTTCTTATGTGGAGGTATGGGATTGGCAACAGCTTTAACTTGAGCCATAGGAGGGATAGACTCGGGTTGCCCCATGGTTATAGGTTTAGTGCGAGGTACAACTAGAGAGAGGCCGGTGGGGATAAAGGTAGCGCCTTATGAGAACGTGACGCTTCAGGCACTTTGGGAAACTGCTCTGCCGAAGGAGGGGAGCCAGGAAAAGTGATAGTTAGCTGCGTTGGCTGCACTTTTGAACCAGAGGATGAAGGGGGCAGCGCCATGGAATTGGATGCTTCAACTTCAACAGCATTAGGCTGAGCAGTGGCTGAGTGCTTTGGTACACCAGTTGGTTTAGCTTTCGTGACCTGGCCATTTGACCCATTGTTAGTGGGGGCAGTTGGTACCCAAGGAAGGGGTTTAGGATTAGATGCAGGCTTTGAAGAAAAAGATGGGCCAGCAAAAGGGGCGTCTACTTTCACCAACGGGGTTTGTTGAGCTGGAGCTGACGAGAAGCACTGCCCCGTCACAGCTATAACCATCTGCTTATTGTTATGGGAAGTAGAAGCAGTTTGTGATGGCAACTCCACTGGGTCAGGTTTCCAAAGGGAGACAGCCATAGTAGATGCAACATTGGGTGGCGTGGAAGCTTGGATCATCGCTCTTTGTGTAGGATCAAGATCATATATATCCGCCACTACTAATAAGGACTCCTTTATATCATGTAAATTTTTAAAAGTGCGCTTTATGGAAGCGAGATGCATGTCTAATGCAGGATAGGCCACCAAGCCAGCCAAGATAGCTGCAATAGCATCGTCTAGGGGTAGCATTTTAGCAAGCAATAGGGGTTGCGCTTTCTTGTAAAAGTGTTCAGAAAAGGAGGCGATTGATTAACCCTGCGATATGCTAAGGCACATAAAGGCCTGTTTCTGCCTATTCAAACTTCGTAATGAGCTAAATTCTTCAGTTAGGGCTTGCTTCACCTCCGCCCAGGTGCTAAGGGTAGCCATGTGTGGAACCATGATTTCTTGGGCGACACAACTCAAGCAAGGAAGGAGGTGCTTAATCTTAAGATGATCCGTTGCCCCTTCCATAGCAACTTCATACATAAAGAGGAAAACCGCAACACTTCTCTCACCTGGGGTGAACTTATCCCTAAAAGGGGGTTTGTGAATGAGAGGGGAGGCCCCATAAGGCCTGGGAAGAGTGCTGCTCAAGCCTTTTGAGGCAAGACAAAGCACTGGCTAGTTGCTGCTCCAAGGCAGTTAGCCTTGGTTCTGAGTTAGTTATCATTTTTGTAAAGGAGTTTGGTGGTATACAGGCCCCCCTGTAGTGAGCATCACTTGTTAGCTTTTGGAGATTTTTCGCTCGCTGGTGCTTATAAGCCTAAAAATTCAACAACTGGGGGAGAAAACCACTTAAAATAATAGGGTTAAATAAAATAATAAAACTTAGGAATTCTGGGTTTTTTTGTGTAATTTTGATAGCCGTGGGGGTTAAGAAAGGACCCCTATTCTCAAGTTAATAATTCATATTTAACATATTAGAGTTCGAGGTTCAGATTGCTTAGCGCATTTCAAATTAGGAAATATGCAAGAAGGACCTATTGGATCATTTCAAACTCACGTTAGTTTAGGAAGCGGCTTAGAGGGGCCAATGATAGGGAATTTGGCTTCGTGAGGTAAGGCTTTCATCAATTTCACCCAATCACTGGGTGGGAAAAAACTTCACTCCATTGGTCACCCTTTGACCCTAAAAAGGGGCTGGTCGCCGCGGTGTGACCTGGACCAAGTTAGTAGGGGTTGGAGGAGAAACCTATGCGATAAGGATGGGATTCAGCTGAGAGCTCAGGGTAATCTGACCCCCCAAACTCATAGGATTATTCCGAGTTTTAGTAGGAAACTTAGAGCCCTGATTAATTGGATTCCACCGAGAATTGGCCAGGGGTTTTGGCTAACTAATTCACTATAAAAAATAGAATCATTAATATTAGCATTGCGGACTTGAATATGTATGACATTTCCCCATTTCTCCCACAATTGCCCCTCAACAT
Organism: Massospora cicadina; assembly: GCA_022478985.1. Classification (NCBI taxonomy): domain Eukaryota; kingdom Fungi; phylum Entomophthoromycota; class Entomophthoromycetes; order Entomophthorales; family Entomophthoraceae; genus Massospora; species Massospora cicadina. The sequence goes on along the minus strand of JAKSZP010011363.1, from coordinate 15,430 downwards.
TCTTTGTCAGGCCCCTGGGAGGCAAATGTCCGACACCATATAAAGATATGCATGCTATATAGTCACTACTTAATCAGAGAGGGCATCTAAGGTAAAATTGGGGTCAAGGAAATTTCCTCCGATATATCTCCAGCTATGTGAGCCACCTCCCTTAATTGGCATTCCAGATTCGATATATGGTATTCATGCTCTTTGTTTTGGATTAACATAAACTAGAAGAATCTCCAGGGGGTCCTAGTGAACTGACATTACCTGGGGCCTTCTGGGCCATTGGGGCCCTAAGGACCTCGGGTCTTTCATGAATGGTGGGTTAATAGGCAGACTAGGCATCAGCCCATTTGTTGAGCTAGTGAACTCAATTAGTAAAGTTGTAAATTCAAGTTCATAAAAGTGCTGTTGATTAGTTAACTGATTTACTAAATTAGCATAGGATTATTCCAATAGTTCATGTAGGATGCTAAGGCATCAGCAAGGCATGGGTACTTTTAACACGCAGAGACCCATTGACTCCATTATCAATCTGGACGAGTTGAATTTAAAACTCATTAATTTCTCTTCTATTGTCCATAATAGCTTTTATTCTTCTTACCAAAGTTAGATGTAATCATATATAATCTAAGGAGTCAGGGATGAAGCTACTGGTTAGATCAAACCATTTTAGTTCTTCCATTCTATGCACTCCTATAAGTTGAAACTGGTGATGGAGAGAAGTTTTGACAACTAGTTGGAGGTATTACTCAGATTGGCCAACCCCACTGCAGTTCTGGAAGGAAGATGTGGTGTACTAGTGCATTAGTTCAAGTTTAACCTGACTTTCCAATTATATCATCCTCAGACTGTAAAGTTCTATAAATTAAAGCCTCTACAATTTGGGCTACTCCATCTGGGTAGATCTGGTAAGTTGCATCATATGGGCTTGTGGCGTAAAGGACATTAGTGCTGTAAGTTGCAAAGTTCTCACATTTTAAATAGTTATTTTTGCTATTTTAGTGGACCCAACTGGTCACACTAATTTTTTACTCCCATTGGGGTTATCTTTTACACTGGAATTATTCATCTTTAGGAGGTAAATATTTACCTGGTAACCTCAGAACACCTTGAAGAAAGCACTAATTTTGAGCTTTATTTTGAAATTGGCTAATTCCTTTGAAGGCTAAACAATTATTGGTCAAATTAGCTTAGAGAGAATCTTAATAGGATGATTTGTCACTAGGGAAAATACATTATGTCAATAATCTAAACCAGCAAGATAGGATAAACATAATCTATATCTTAAAAGATAATAAAATAATATTTTGGAGGAGGAGCATACTCCAGTGAAAATATTGATCCTGTTGATGGGAAAATCTTCTTTTATCCTAGAAAAAATTAAATCTGAGTTGTGACTTAATGGAAAACTTGTATAAATTGGAGGAGAACTATATCTATTTATAACCTTTGTATCCATGGAGGCAATGGAAGAAATAAGGGATTCATCAGTAAGTTGTTTCTGTTGATCCTCGTCAACCTCATTTGAGGGTTAATTCATGTCCATAAAAGCTCAGCTTGATTTGACCTGAAACTTAGGAATCCTGCACTCATCAAGGCCTGAGGTTTGGGTGAAACCTTAAATTTCAATAATTAAAAGGAAATTGGTTTGTAGTTTGTAGACATTCACAATGGGGCTTTTGGCCCAAAATATCTTAGATAGCAGAATAGTGACAAATCCTGATAAGTTAAAAATGGGGTACTGAAGGTAGGGTAGATATTTGATACTTTATTAAGAATCAAGGTCAGGTTTTATACCTAATCAATAGTAAATATCTTAAGGGAAAAGATTTTGGGGGTATTAAGTTTTAGATAAAAATGAGAAAATGGTATCAAAGGGCAAATAAAGAGAGGGCATATCCCCCAATGGAAAGGGGAGGATACCCCAGTGGTAGAATAGGGACCTCTACCGCTGCCTCCCCAAGTTCAATTCCAGTAGAGGAACATTGGGTAGGAGATGGCTATGACTGTGTTGGCGTTGCGCATTAATGCCCTGAACCAATATATAGCGAATAGCAAAGGCAGTCCATGGAGTTCCTGGCCTATCATATGCTGTGCGTGGAGGTTTTCCAAATTTTATCCTCCTTTCCCATTCATTTGACTTCCCCTAAATTGGTGCGGTATTGTCCCACAGGTCAGCCCACCCCAATAAAAATATAAAAATATAAAAAATATCCCAATGGATTGGCTTTTGGAAGTTCACAACACTACTCATCTGATCCTAATCAATGAAGAAACTTTATCTGGAGAAAGTTTGGTTTTTATAAAACTAAAATCAAACCTTTGAAGTGATATTTAAAGCTTAAAACTTGATTTAAAGGACAAATCATCAAAACTATTATCACTTATAATAGTTAAGACAATTTATTAACCTTTTTAAACCAAAACTTCAGAAAGTTAAACCAATGATTAATACTTGAAAGCTAATGAAACTGACATGATCTAAAAAGCGATTTAATACCCAATCTACCTGATCTAACCCTCAATGGTACTCAAATTACATATTTAGCATTCAAGCCTTTAAGTTCAGTTATCAACTTTATCTTTTATGAAAGATTGGAGAATTTCAAGCCAATTAAGCTGTCAAACAGACTTGAATGAATTTTAACTTCAGTCTCTTGTATATGTCTAACAAGTTACCAGATATTCTGGAATGCAGCTTTAATGATTTCACGGAGCTCTTGGGTTTTAACAACTATAAGTATTGGGTAAACCTTCCTCTGGACTCCCTTGCATAATAAAATGAAAACAAAATGGGTTTAACACCCAGTTTGAGATTTATAAAAATTGATATGGCCATCAAACCACATAAATTGGAAGTTATCAATGAACCTTTTCAACATCAAGCTGACGCCAAAACTCAAAATTCTTGACCTATGTCAGCAAACGAATGGTGATTTTGATAAATTGCAACCAGACCACATTCCCAAAGTACCAATCTAGATGTCCCCTTAAGATGACAAGGATTAAAAATTCTTAAACAATCCCAAATCTGCAATTAGAAAATTTAGCCAATGATATTAGCCATCATATAAGGTTCAAGACTGAGCCACCCAAGTATAAACTCAACGCCATCTCAGCTAAAATCTTAACCTATTCATTTTTATTCAGTTTTATTTTCCCCTCAATCACTGGATCCTATCTTAACTGTTGCAATAAAGAGATTTACCATCAAGATCCCAACATCTTTCCAAACTGCAATTAAACTATCATCTTACTAATGATTTTTTGAGGATCTCAATAACTGGGAGGACTTGCTTTAGATCAATTTTCTCAAGGATTACTTCACTTCGTTAGCAACTATCTAAAACTTCATCCAAAGAAATTTGTCACCCCTGGATGAGGCTTGGAGAAGGCTCTGTTAGAATTCGCCCTATTCTGTGTGAAGCCTCAACTTGCTTTTTTAGTTATAGTTTATACCAATTATTTTCTAATATCAAAATATGGTATACTATTAGAACCATTTTATACTATGTGAAAATTATTATATGAAGCAACAAGAAAATTATACCAATTACACTGTACTTATGAACTAATGAACAGTAACAAATTTGAATTGCTCATAGAATGATTGTTGATGAAATTATTGAGCTTTCCACATGAATTTTATTTTTTCTGATTGTCATAATCTAAATGATCTTTGATTTATTTATATTTCCTTAAAACTTAATCTTTCCTTCATTTATGATACTACTCTAGTACTGGAAATGGTACTAAACACTTCCTTACTATAATAACTTTACATGCAATATTGTTTATCCTTAGAAATTTAGTTATGATTATCTGTATTTTAATTTAGTGTGGAACCCAAAAATCGAAACTTTCATCTTACCTGAAACTCTGAGCCATTACTATTTGGTTAACTTCTAACAATAATGGGTTTATTATGACCTCTGAACCTCTAATAAAATTAAAGTCCTGTTCATTTTATATAGAATTGTGAAGCAAAATCCTATCCAACTGTCCTAAATCAAGTGAGCTTTTAAGGACCAGACTCAATTTATATTTAAGATTCAGTGAAATTCTGATACTCCATATGAAAATTTTATATGCATTTATATATCTATGAGATACATTATTTCATGAACAAATGTCAAAAAATAGCTAAACTTGGCAACAATACTTTATAAATATTAAAAACTTTTTAGGCTACCTTAAAAAGTCATTAAAAAGTTTAAAAGTTATGCAAGCTAATATTAATCAGTATATAAATTTGGCTTAGGGTTGTATTACATTTGTTAAATCAATATGTTCATTGGGTTTGCTAAGAAAATTGATAGTTTTTGATTAATTTACAGGTTCAATTTTTTACTGAGTGACTGGTAGTTTTGGTTGATTTGATAAGTTCAATGGGTTCACGTAGTTAGTTGGTGGTTTTAGCTGATTTGATAGGTTCAATTGGTTTTGTACAGGTGTTTGGTGTTTTTTGGTTGATTTATAGGTTCAATGGGTTTGCCAAGTGGTTTATGGTTGGTTAAAATGATAGATCTAGCGTTTTTAAACCTATTATGGACATATAACAATATTAATCTAAAATTATTAAAACCGTCTGGTAATGTTAGTATGGCAATTATTTTGAAGAAGACTGCCCATCTTGATAGGGCTTGACAATGCCCAGTTGAAGATACTGGATGACAGAGGCTCAGCTGCACTGATAAAATTTAAAAAGGAACTCAGGTTACAGGAAAATAGTCAATTAGCTGAGCTTGTTATCTCTCAAGGAAACGGGAAAATATTCAGCCAGCTGAGAAATAAAAATAATAGGACTCAAAGCTGTAGTCTCAGGAGACAGGTCATTCTTAAGTACCCATTAATAAAGAACCACTTAACAAAGTTAAAGGATCTTAAGACAAAAAATAAGTTTTGTTTATTTTAAATTAAAACTTCAAATATTTTTCAGGAAGTTAAAATTGTCTTTAATGAGGTAGACTTCAAGGCTCTCTTTGTACAGGATTTTTCATCAACTGCTGTTGGTCTGCTAATTGAAGTGATTTAAAAATATTTTTGTTTGCATATTCAAATCAGAAGCTGTCACTTCTGTGGCAGCTGAAGATTCTGACAATAGAGGATTTGGTGTAGAAATGACTTCTTTAACAATTAATTTATCACTGGGTGAACCTTCTTGGGAGGTATAGTTAATCTTATCTCCATTATTATTCTGATGTCTGACAATATTCTCCTCAAGATCCTGTCAAAGAGGGACATAGGGCCTAAGAAATCAAGCATGAACTTGTTTAACTAAATATCCATGGGCCAAACCATCAATGGTCGTATTAAGAGTTAAATTTGTGAATAAATTATTAAGGACCAGAAAAACTAATGTCAATCTTGGTAGGTCTATCTTGGTTGATAATAGGAAAACATAAAAAAATCCTAATTGAATCATGGGTAATGCAGTCATCTGGTATTAGATTGTTTGGTTTCTCTAAAGGCCGTGGTTATTATTCTTTCCATAGCAAGGACCTGTAACTGAATTATTTTATCCGCTAGAGTTCTAATGGTTAAGTCAGTAGTATCTGGCACAGGGTTGCCTAGTAATGGTTGTACATTACTGGGAAATATGGGTTCTCTCCCATATAAAGCCTGGAATGGGACATCTTGATAATTCAATGATAGCTTATTTTGTAAGCCATCGATGCACTAGGAAATTAATGGTGTCAATGATGAGGATCTGAAGTTTCCATCTTTTGCAGGATAGAAACCAAAGTCCCATTAGCATGTTTAACTGTTCCATTGGATGAAGTGTTATAAGGAGCAACAAAATGATGACCAGTAATAATCAGCAAAGTCAGTTCCCATATTACCATTGACATAAAATTGAGGCCATTATCTGATAATAATACTTAAGGGCACCTACGCTGGGTGAAAAAGTGCTGAAATAAAAACATTTCAGTGGCCTTTACAGTGGTGGCTGGCACTGAAATGGCTTCAACCCATTTAGTTTAATGGTCTATGGCCAACTGTATATATTTATGGCCATGGAGCCCCGTTGGTAAAAGCCCCACTAATTTTATACTAACCACGAGGAAAGTTTCTGGAGGGGACACAATTTGATGTTGATATTGAGGTCCAGGCTGATCTTGGTTACAGCAAATAAGGCATGCTTCAAGGACTTCGTGGATGGTTTCTAACATCCTATCTAATAGTATCAAGTCTTCAGTCATTCATAAGGTTTCTTAATGGCACCATGGTCAATTGCATTATGTCCTTCCACAATTACTTCCATTTAAGAAGAGGGTCAGATATAGAGGATCCATTTACCATTAATAATTTTATAGAACAATCCTTCTCAAATCTAAGTGTTTTTAGTTTTCAAATGTAATTCATCCTATATGCTTTCGTCTCAAGAGTCCTTCTTTCTAGTCTGCTTATAAAATCATAAAGACTATCCTCTTAAGGTGTAAGCACTTCCAATACTGGCATCCTGAAATGACCATTGGAGTTTTGATGGATAGTTCTAGCATGGTGTTTAATAGAGAAATCATAATTGTGTAAGTGAAGGGACCAGCTTGCTAATCATACGGTGGGGTCCTTCATTTGTTGTAGCCACCATAATGTGGTATGATTGATGACCACAGTAAAATGAGTTACGTACAGGTAGGGACATAACTGTCTAATAGCTAACAGGACAGACATGCACTCCTCCTCATTCAAGGTATAATCAATCTCCACCTTACTTAGAGTCTTCTCATAATAGGCAACTGGATGATCTCCCTTATCTTCATCACGTTGAGTGAGGATTGCTCCAACCGAGACATCAATGGCATCAGTGAACAATATAAAAGGCTGATTGAACTAAGGATGTATAAAATTTGTTGAGTACACAAGGCAGTTCAAAGCGAAACTAAAGACTTTTCTTGTTCAGTTTTTCACTAAAAAGGTACTCCTTTTTGTAATAGATAGGATTAGGGTTCTGATAACTCAGCAAAATTAGGGATAAGGTGTCAGTAGTATCTGACCATCCTAAAAATACTTTTTATCTTTTAAACTAAAAACTAAGACATCTTATTGATCACGTCAATCTTGTCAAGAAGAGGTTGAATCCCTTTCTTTGATACCCAATGCCCAAGAAACTCCATCTCTGTTTAAAAGATGAGCGCTTTGATGGTTTCAACTTTAGCAAAGCCTTCCAAAGTCAATTGAATTCTTCTCATAAGTGATCCATATGAGATATGAACGTATTCAAGAATGCAATTATATTGTTAACGAAACTAAAACGCAGGAAAGTTTGAGAAAAATAAAATTTCATCCATCGCTTGTTAGAAATTAGCTGGAACGTTACACAATCCCTGCAGTATAGTGGTGGGCTCAAAATATCCTTCATTGGTTAGGGCAAATTTAGGTCAGTCTTCAGGTGCCAATTTGATTTGCCAATAACCACTGGTTAGATCCATGGTGCAAAAATATTGGGCTCCAGCAAGTAACCATAGAGAATCATCAAGTTAATTAAAGGGATACCTAAATTTAAAAGCATTAAGTCGTCAGTAATCCATTACTACTCTATGCCTACCATCTTTTTTAGGACTAATAAAAGGGGAGAAGCCCAGGACTACAATATGGAACCAAAAATCTAGAATCCAATAAATGTTTAAATTCAATTGTCACCTGAGCTTCTTCACCCTTACTTTTTCAATATAGTCTGGTGCAAAAAGGGGCCGCATCTCCAGTCTCTAGTTGATGTAATAAACCATTCTTTTTTACCAAAATCATATGTAGAATTTGAAAAAAAGATCAGAATATTTCTCCAATAATTGATCTACTCAATTACGGTGATCAGTAGTTAGTTCAGGGCCAATGGTTGGGCTGATATGCCAATGATAGGGGGCTGCTCAAGACCCATATCTCTTAAATCACCAAATTTTCAAACGTCTTCTACTTTATTAACAGCTGCTGGATGAATGAAAGAAAAGGAGTTATTTTGTCTAACATTCAATGGTGTATCAGTTAAGTTTGCTTAAAAAGGGAGGTAGAATTAGCATATACAGGATAGAAATCCCCAGAAAAGCCAATATTGACCAAACTAAAAATCTTGAAATCCCTGAATCTCTAAAAGCTGCTCAGGAGGTATAGTAACATTAACTCAAGTGTACACAATAATTTGAGATTTGGGAGGATTTACCATTGCCTTAGGTGAATTGATAGGCATACTTTGTACCTATATACAGATTTAGGAGGTAAAGACTCTAGAACCACGTACATGATACCATTAATAATTGATTTTATTTCTTTTTCAAGTAGACATGATCAAACTCGAAGTTCAGCTTTATCATGCATATTTTCAAAAATCATTTGCACTTGATGTCCAAGAAGAGAAAGAAATCATTCAGCATAATTGATAATAGCTACTTGAGTCCTTGAAACTTGTGTACCAAGCAATAGATCAAAACTAGCAATATCCAAGGCAACAGAAGAGGTTGTTATTGATAATTTTCTAAATCAGTTAGGTAAGGATGGGATCTGAAGTTTTTGATTACACTTAAAAGATGGCTGGTAAACTCTCAAAATTACTTTAGTGGAAAATCCAGAAATAAAAGCTAAGAATAAAATAATGATAATATTTGCTCATATATCAACGTAAATTTAAATTTTATTTGAGGTAAGCTGACCAGGGGATGGACATTACCAATACAAAACAACAACCAAAAAACTCAAACCAAAAACCTAAATGAGTGGCGATACACCAAAACAAAAAGGAAAACTAACCTACCAGGTATAGCAGTCGTGAACCGCTTATCCCATCAAGGCGGATGGAGAGGGGGAGGGGGAATCAGGCGGATCATTGATTTCCTCTTCATGATTGAAGAGGCAGATCAAAGCTGAGAGAAAGGGGGTTGGGGCATCAGCGGGATGTGGGTTGGGGAAAAATAGATAATTGTTAAGTTCTCTGGTAACGATATGGGCCTGGAGCATAGCATCCAGGAATTTGGCAACATGGTGTTCAGCTTGTATGCGTGCATCAGGAAGCTGAAAAATTTTGTGACATTGGCTCTGGTGATACGTGTGGTGGGGAAAAATTCTGCCAGTGCAACAACTTGCTTGATAGTAGAAGTGGCAGTTTCCCTTAACCGCTCACTTTCCTCTTTTGCACCCTCTGGGAAATTGGCAGGGAAATCAGTTATATGTAGCCCTTCATTAAATTCAGTGATAGAGAGTACCATGGCTTTGTGGAGATGACAGCTATCATGAGAGGCCACTGCAGCCTCAGCAAGTTAATGGTCACTCAAGAATGGTGTAGCGGTGTGTTTGAGGACATATTTCTTGGGTGGGAATGGGGCATCAAAATCTGAAGGTAGATACAGTTCCAAATTAATTGGAAAGTTGAGAGGTGGGACAATTTCCCCAGATTTGGTTATGGAATGGGGCATCAAAATCTGAAGGTAGATACAGTTCCAAATTAATTGGAAAGTTGAGAGGTGGGACAATTTCCCCAGATTTGGTTATTTCATCCAATAAGTCCCATGGATTTTGATTGAGCATGATTGATTCAGGGAGATTTGGCTTTGGTTGGGTAAGTTTTAGGGCATGAAATTGGTTGGATTAAATTCAGGTCAAATCTGCTCCTGATTGGGTATATTGTGAGAAATTAAGCCGGCTTGGGCTTTGGTTGCAAAGGTTTTGTTGAATTTTTAGCGTTCAGCTGGAGGGGGTGGGGGCAGCCAAAATCCCCACTCAAACGCTATTTTTGTGGCCTCATGTGTGGGCTTGGTGGATTCCGCTTGTTTTGAATTTTAGCTAAAGTTTTTTTTGGAATAATCCAACTCATGCAGAGGGGGTAAACTGTGTGGTCATTGTCAATATGAGCCCAAAAGAAGTGATCTGGTGCAGATGAGAGATGGACACATGGTTGGATGCGCTGGGCTATGGTTGGCTGGTGGGGGGCAATGGTGGCCATTGCCCATGGTGCCACTAACTGCTTATCTCTGCTTGGGACCAGGAAGTGGAGTATGGGGTTTGTACCATATTTAGACAGCCCCATCATCAATTCTTCATAGAGTGTTTATGGGTGAAGGTGAGAAGGAAGGCTTGCAAAGGTCACCACCATTGTGGTGTCACTGGGGAGGCGTGTACGGGTTGTGGTAATAGGTTTGTTTTTATATAATAAAGGCGTAGTTGCTGCAGCAGCTGCGTCCTCTTCAGTGGTAAAACCAATATCAGAATAGCCCTTATAAGGGCAGAAGTTAATAAATCCTATGGTGAAAACGTGGTCGTTGCTAGCTCAATTATCACTTTGTTGGCATATGGGAAGAGATGCACATATTCAATTCAGAGGCAAAAGCAAATATTGGATTGGGGTAGGGAAAGTGGGTGGGGGTGGGTTGAGCAGACTCGTGCTAAGTGTAATAATAAGTCCCTTGGAGGGACAAATTGGCCTGATGCATTAGGTGGAGTGAATGAGCCCATCCATATGCGTTTGCCTGCTGGGCAGAAAACGCTCACAGGTGGAGCGCCGCTGCCCCACGCTGGGGCAGCAGGTGACAGATCCGCTGACATAAATGGAAAACAGATATGGTGTAGGTGGCGATGGAAAATTAACGGATGCTTTTAATAAATTCGCTCAAAAGTGATGTCAAGCAGAAAGAAAAGATTTTCTCATATACCAACATAACTAATATTAGAAAGATTTTATATTTGTAGGTTTTTTAGAGGATCTCCTTCAATCTGATCTTTTCAATCTCCAAGAGATCAAATATTCTGAGATTACCTTATTGGATAAGCATATTCATGTTTTAGAAGACTTGATGATATCAAATTCACCAACTTCCCCCTCAGCACCAATGGAGAAATATATGGGGTATAGATCCAGTAATGGAAGAATTTGGCAAAGTCCCAACACTTCCAACCTCAAGGTACAATTGTGGAGGAGGATGAATTTTCAAAAAGTTAGGTGGACATAATTTACAACTATACCTGTATTAACATGAGCAATGGAGTACTCAAGCTATTCCAGAAAATGATTTGATATGGACTAGATCAATTAGATTCTAAATTCTTCTTTTATCCACCAGGCTGAAATTGGTAATACTAACATAATCGCCAATATTATACTCAGGTAAAGCGGGATAGTGTTGGTTACTTCTAAAGATCTCCTTTTTGGTGGCCATTTAAATTGGCTCCATAGCTTGATCTTGGAGGCGAATGGATTCATTAGCCAGATTTCTCATAGCTAAATTGAAGTTCTTTGGAACACTATTATCAAGTATCACCTGAACAATCAAGGGAACTAAAGGTTGTCACCCATAGATACATTTAGAAGGTGACATCTTAATACTTCAATGGTAACTGATTCAGTAGGCAAACAGAGCACTAGGTAAAAGAAAGTTCCACTGAGATGGATCAAAGGAGGCCATCTTTCTCAAAATGGAGATAAAAAGTTTCTTTGACGCACTCAATGGCCCCATTAGTCGATGTGTGATAGGGAACAACAAACTGTTAAGAAGTATTAACAACTTTGATGGCCCTTGTAGGAATTGGGAAGTATTAGTTCCATTGTCCAACATAAGGTCATTGGAGCACCCATATTGAATGATGATTTGGCGGTAGAATAAGGCAGTTGTCTTAGTGGAGGAAATAGCAATTTAGATGGCCTCAACCTATTTAGTTGAATGGTAAACGGCCATAATAATGTATCAGTTCCCATGCAAACCCAGAGACAAAAGTCCTACCACATTGATACTTATTACTTTGAAAGCCTTAGTTGATGGAATCACTTGATGTTGGTAAATGGGGTTAGAGGCACCATGGATTTTAAAGATGAGGCATGCATCAAGAGTTTTTCTAATGGAAGCGGTTATGTTATTTCAGTAGTATCTGGTTTTTATCCACTCCTGAGTTTTCTTCATGCCACTATAACTTACTTGACTGTGCCCTTACATATTAGCATAAAGCCGCGAATTTGGGTGTAAAAGGGTAACCATTTGGAGTCGACCTTCTTATAAAAAACCCCTCTTGTATCACAGTGTCCTTAGTAAAGGTTTTAAGAGAAGGCTTGTTCTTCTTCAGATTCTTTATCCCACAACTCAGGCCATCCAACTAAATTATATAATCTGTCCTACTTTTTGGGATCCAAGGTTAACAAAGGAAACCAAGATGGGCCATTGGCATTTTGATGTTTGTTATCTGAATAATGAATGATCAAAAATAATAATTCTGCAATTGTAAGTCCCAATGAGCTATCCTTCCATCCAAATACTTCATATTTTGCAACCATTTTAGCGAAGAAGGTCATTAACAACAGAAAAGTGATAGCCATATAAGAAGGGTCAGAAGTGTTTGATTGCTATAATTACATCTAGACACTCCCATTTGGTTACACTGTAATTTCGCTTAGCTCTGGATAAGGTTTGCTGTAGTAGGCCACAGGATGGTCAATTTGATCTAAATCATACTAAGATAGTAAATACCCAATAGTAACATTACTCGCAGTGGTATGCCAAATAAAAGATTTGTTAAATTGTAGGTGAATTAAAACAGGCGCAAAGTTACAGCAATTTGAGAAAAGTAAAAATTGCTCCTGAGCAGAGTTCCACTCAAATAGTACACCATTTTGTAATAAATGGAATAGAGGTTCTGCAAGAATTTGTAAATTTAGGTACAAACTGTGAAATAATATCTGATCATACCAAGGAAGACCTGTATATCATGTAAATAGGCCAGAGTAGACATTCACCTAATGGCCTTAATTTTGTCTAGAATGGGTGAATTCCTTTATCTGAAATCTTGTGTCCTAAGAACTCCATTTAATTCTATAAGAAGGAACATAAGGAAAGTTTAAGCCTTAAAGAACCCCAAATTCGTCTAAAAACTTCTCATTTGTGGTCCAAATGCTCGGTAAAAGTCTTCAAAAACATGGTAATATCATCTAGATATACCATCATGCAAATCAAATCAAGTCTCGGAGCATTCTATTCATGGCCCTCTGAAATTGGCTGGAGCATTGCTCAACCCTGAGGCATACAGGTTGGTGCATACATGACCTTTCTAGAAATTAAAGCACATTTGGTCCGGTCTTCCAAGGCTAACTCAATCTACCAGTAACCAGTGGATAAATCCATCGCATAAAAGTACATAGAGCCAGTAAGCAAACGGAGGAAATTATCAAACCTTAGTTTAGGATAGCTATCTTAACAAGTAATTGCATTTAACCTATGAAAATCCATAACCACCTGGTGAGAGCCATCTTTCCTCACCCATGGCAACGATGAGGCCCAAAGGCTATTGAGAGTTTCAATAATCTGGCTTTTAATAATTATTTACTATTTTGGTGACCTACGACTCCTCAACTTTAACTTATGATAAGGCTTAGTCCAAATGGGATGGTGCTTCCAAGTTTCAATGGTATGCGTCACTCTCTTCATCTTACTGAAATCATAGGTATGATTTTTGAAAATATTGGAATATTTTTCTTGGAGTTAATGCACTAGTTTTTCCTGATGTAGTGATATGGTTTCCAATGACAGGACCCACAGTAAAGTTTTCATGATTGGATTAAGGCCAAAATCTTGTAAACACCCAAAAGTTCTAACATAATAAATCTGAGAAAGGAGTAATAGTTTAACATAAGCTATAAGAGTCTTTTGATCCACAGTTTTCAGCTCATTAGTAAGATTCATCAGCAATCAAGTAATGCTCACAAATATGCATTGTCCAACACCCTTGGACAACTTAAAGTTTCCTTTATATGAAAGGCTTGAAACTCCCTAAATTTGTAATATAAGACACATGAAAATGGAAAAATTAAAAAGGTGTCAGTTGCACCCTGAGATTTTGGAGGAATAATAACGGTATCTGGGAGAAGATAGCATACATTATTTAATGTCAGCCATTTTGGGGTAATTCACATGAGATCCTTCAACATGCTACTGGGTTAGAATAGGACATCTTTGTCCCTTCCAACAGACAAATCTGACGCTTGGTATGTTGAATAAGAGCATGTTCAGATAAAAGTAATGGAACCCAATACCACAAAAGGGATAGAGAAGAGTTGGGGTAACACATAATATGTTGAAGTTTCTGTAAAAATTGGGTTCCCAAAGGGAGGTCATTACTCAAATTATCCAAAATCATTGCAGGTATTGTAATGTTAGCTTTTCAATCTTCAAGGAAAGTGACGAAAAAACTCCAATTGACCGCATACTCTGGGGTCCTGAAGTTCCATACTCCTCAAAATTAGAAACGTCAGGTTTAATTTTAATCCGCTTGGTTAGCTTGGATGAGGCTATAATCATAGGAGAGCCAGCATCTATAATTGCCTTAGAATTGACCAGGTTTACTTGGAGATTAATGTAAGTGATCACACTTTCAAATTGAGAAGGTAGCGCCAACAAGGATGGCAAGGCTTAAGAAAAAGAACGTTTGTCTTTATATTCTTCAGGTGTATGGTCACCCTAGTTTATACCCAAAGCACTATTAAAATTAAAAAGCTTATTGCACTTGTCTTCTTTTTCCTTCTCACCGCTTTTTTCTTAAACAGAGGTTCTTAGTATGGAAGTATTTTTGACAATAGTTACATTGAATAAACTGAGAGATTTCAGAGTCTGCATACACTTTGGGATGACTCAGTTTAGGAGATTCATATTAGGGGTTTTTGGTGAATTAAGGAGGCAATTCCAAAAAGGCCTCCTTTTTTGTCCAATATACTTCAGAAGTTCTTTATACTTCTGTCATGTAGACTTACAACTGAGTTTGGAAAAATAAAGTGTACATGACAGAAGTATTAGCATCGTCAAGATTTAACTGACCACAGTTCATCAAAGTCTGAGCATCCCAATAGAACTGGTGCACAAAGTTCTTAATGGTTTCATTGTAAAGGGGCTGTATTTCCATAAGATCCTGTTTTTGAGAGGATAAGATATGCTCACTCCCTAATCCTTTAGCAAAGCCTCTTTGATTTGAGGCCAAGTAGTAGAAGTCATCATATGGGGAAACATAATATCTTGTGCCAAATGGGTATGACAATCAGGAAAATAATTCATCTTATGAAGGTCCGTTGCCTCCCCCCAGAGCCTTTTCATAAAATTAAAGAAAAGAAATGATACTCCCTTCCCCCAGGAGAATGCTTAACTTTGAGTATCAGTTTAAAACTCATTGGAGCATCAGCCGCTAAGACATGAACCACAGGCTTCTACAGTTGGGTGGAGATGTAAAGGTTAGAGTTTGAGGCTTGGGAGGAATATTGCAGGTGAAAGTCAGAGACCTCGGTGTGAATTTCATTAATCCAATGATTTAACTCTGAATGGCCTACTTTAGCATCTAATCTTTAGGTTAATTCAAGAATTTTCTCCTGTTGCGCATGGTATTTAAGCTTTAAGAAATCAATCTTTGTTTAGAGCATATTCCCTTTACATTCACACGTTTGTAGCAAGATAGAGTTTTTAGACCATTTGCTAGGTTATTCAGCTCATGA
>JAKSZP010011362.1:0-25783 GCA_022478985.1 Massospora cicadina | reverse complement strand
CACAATTCACGTTATTTCTGGCCAAGTTGATAGAAAACAGAACTGAGGAGCCTCCAGCTCCCAGTTCCTTCCTTATATACACATGCTAAAAGCTAAAATAAGATATAATATAAGCTTATAGTGCCATTGCCAACTTGAATGATGTTTGGTGTAAACTTTACAACAGGATCGCGGTATCTTTACTCAAAGGTTCCATGTCAGTTCCAATCCTCAATGGTTCCGCAGCAATTCCATTTCGAATCCCAATCGAACCGCGAAACTCTCAAGCACCCGTTTCATTCCATTCTTGATTTGAATCCAAATCGAATCTCAAAACTACCCATTTTACTCATTTTCCGTTTTGTTCTGACTTGGACGCCCATCTTGCACCTTGGCCTACTCCAAGCTCCGGCCCCTTAGGCGTCCTTGCCAGAACCAACGCCCCCTCCTCCTCCATATATACAGACACAGCCTGCCCTGTCTTATCAAAGATCAGGGCAATGTGATGCTGAGGATAGACCTCAACCGTCACAGATACGTTTTCTGACTCTTTCATTTGAGGTATTGAGGATGTCCAATGACAGAATCCTAGCCAGGATGGGGAAGACCATTGCTGCTGAGACGAGGAAGGGTGATTCAATGGCAACGGCGCCATTTTATTGAAGAGGAGTCAACCAAGGGTTATACAGCCAAATCCCCTACTATATTTTTCCCTAGGATTTACTATATTTAACACATTATTTCTAACATTATTATTAACATTATATTTACAAAAGTATTATACTTTACAGTAATATTGATTTTGGTGTATAGTTAGACTATTGGCTTCTGTTGTGTCATTCTATCTTAAGGATATTATTGCAGAAGGCAATAATTGGAAAACTCTCAGTGAGAAGAGTAAAGATCTGAGCGGGGAACTAGAGCTGAAGGAACCACAATCAGGGATAGCTGCTGACTGTGTGTTGGGCTGAGAGAAACTGTCACCGGGGCATCTTAACAAAGATCAGGTGGACAAGATTATAGGGAATGAATCCCTACGAGTACGACTTACAGAGTATTTAATCAGAAATACTGGCTGAAGCATTGGACCTAATAATAGTTCAATCTCAACTATGGATAATAGTCTCCATACTATTATTGATTAATAAATTTTATACAACGTGACGAAGTGCATGAGGAAATCAAACCTGTTCAGTAAAAAGGTTACTGGGTTGATGGCCAATAATCAATCATTAAGTCTATGTTTACAAGTTGGTGCTCACTACAGGTGTAGTTGAGTAAAAATCTATCATAATGTCATATAAAGAAGAATATGCAAACTTTAGATTGAGATCGCCACTGTGAATCAGAATGCCTTAAACTCAGTGGACCATTGGGAGTTTACAGCCTTAGAAGAATGAGTCAACAAGGTGGAGGAAGGACTAGAAAATGTAGCCAACTTTGGGAATGAGCTACTCAGCAAAGTTAACTCTGTGTTGAAGAAAAAAGGGGACCTCGTTTGAGATGTCCTATCACTGAAAACAGAGCAAGAAGTGGATCGTGTTCATTTAAGAAAGTTCAGTGTGGATATTGAGAAATTGATCAAAGAAGTGGAGGAACTGAAAGCTCACAGATGTGCTTGTGAGCCTGATATGTCCAGTTATGCTGAAGAGAGAAGTCCCCGCACAATACTTGGGAAGAAAAATACCCCAAGAAATATGCCGCCCGCCTTTAATGCCATTTTGGAGATGATACCTGAAGTCACTCCACAAGTTAGCTGAGTAGCTGAACCAAGAGAATCAGCCCAAAATTGACTCAGAGGAATTTGGAGCAACGCGAAATTGCCAAATTCCATCAGGATAACGCCCCAGCGTTTTTCCGACTGTTTGACATGACTTTGAATGGCTATGGGGATCATTAAAAGGCGTTGACGGTCATAAACTGCCTGGACACTGACTGTCAAAACCTAGTGTTACCTCACCTGGAGGGGGACAGCTGGTCATATGCTGAGGCAAAGGCGGCCATAATGAAGGAGTTTGGGAGTCCAACCCACATGTCAAAATGAAAGCAAGAATTTGCAGGAATTCAATTCCATAAAGATGAGTCTTTTGCTAGCTTCATGGATCAATTTTACCAGGAGACGCAGATCCTGGCTGGAGCAAAAATATTGGACGACTTTGATGCTAGAATCACTTTGAAAGCGGCCCTTTGGCCCTATCACAATCTGCATACAATGATGTCTTCCATGTTTGTGATGGAGATAACTACCTCACAAATGGTAGACAACCTGAAGATTTTGGGAGCAACGTTTGATGCCCCAAATAAAAGCTTCAAGTCCAATCTGGTACAAAATCTGAATCCCATGAAGGGAAATGAAGGAGCAAAAAAGGCTACCAACTGAACCATGCCGGGAAATAAGCCCAAAGAATTCAGATGGTTAAGTAAAAAAGATGGTCTCCTATCAGTGTTGCAGGAAAGGACATTTCGCTATACACTGCAAAAAGCTGAAGGATCAGATTACGTGTTACAGGACAAGGAGACAGCAGCTGACATTAACTCAGTAAACACTATATTACAATACTCCAAGTGTACATATATAGATATTCAAATGAATTAAGTGAAGGTGAGGGTGATTGTTGATAGTGGAGCACCCATCAATATTTTGTCAACAAAGCTGGTAAAGAGGATAAAGATCTCGCCAGACTTGGAACACAGGAGAGAATATGGGACAGCTGGGCTGAACAACACCCTTTCCTGTGGAGCCTATAGTGCGCTGCCACTATGATTCAGGTCATTGGTGGTATCCACACCAGCAATAGTTTTGGCGAACCAAAACTACAATATCCTGATTAGGATGGAGTTCCTACAGAAGTACAGAGTTAAATGTAACTTTGAGGATAATACGTTGACCATCCTGGGTCAGACGTTACCATTGGTATACCAGAAGGACAGTGAAACTACATTGAATCAGAGAAACAACTTTATTAATCTGATATACAATGATGGCATAATACTGATTTGATACAAATTAGTTGGTAGGAAGCGACATGAGATGCCAGCGGAAATCCTAGAAAACTGAGAAATTCCATTAAGTATCAAGAAGAGAGGACCATACCGGCCGGATTGCAGATAGTAGTTAACACAGGGTTGACTTTGGAGATTCTGGAGCTGTTGTATGTGGAAGTTGGAAGCCCCTGAAAGAAGACCAGAGTGGAGCCATCGGTGGCTCCCAGGATAATAATGCTGGGACATGGAGAAATATGAGTTCTCCTGGTGAATTTGAGCGAAAAACCAATGATCTATCAAGAGGAATCAATCATCGCATTTATTCATTTTATCCCAACAGCCAAATTGAGACAATTCCACAATTTTGGGTCTCTTGATGAAATGGGATTACCAGCTGAGGTAGCCGAAAGCATCAACCTATTAGTTGATTGAGAGCAGCTTGATGATCTGCCAGAAGGCCAGCAGGAAGAGGTGCTCAAACTATTCGAGAATATTGGGAAGTGTTCGCTCAGGATGACCATGATTTGGGATGCGCACAGGACATAATTTAAAGGTTGACACCGGGGAAAATCTACCAATAAGGATGAGACTGATCTGAAGATTGAAAGCTGCTGAAGCAGTAGTGGAGGATGAGATCAGCAAACTAGTGAAGCATGTGCTTCTAGTTTTGTCATCAAGTACCTGGGCGAGTCCGATTCTGATCATGAGGAAGAAGGATGGATTGAACTGGGTGGTGATTGACTACCAGAGGCTGAACAAAATTATGAAGAAGGATTTGTATCCCCTTTTGAGGATTGACGATGCGCTGGATCAGTTTAGGAGCAGCGAAGTATTTTTCCATGATGGATCTAATCTTGGGATACTGGCAGATTGAATTGCCAAAAGAAGATTAAGAAAAATGTGCGATTATTACCGCGCAGGGGTTATATCAGCCGATGAGGATGCCCCAGGGTCTTTGCAATGCGCCTGCGATGTTCCAGAGAGCCATGAACGCGATATTAAGTGACTTGAAGTTCTCGTGCGTCCTGGTATATCTGGACAATATCAATGTGTTCAGTAGAATGTTTACTGATCACCTCCGTCACTTGGAAGAAGTCTTTAAGAGACTGTACATGTATAACCTGAAAAGCAAGCCAAGGAAGTGCCACTTCCTCAAGAAAGAGTTGGAATACCTGGGATTCATAATCAACTCAAGCGAATTGCAGCCGCAAACCCAGAAGATAGCAGCTATAGAGAGTATGGCTGTACCAAAGAGTGTCTGAAACACCCAAGTATTCCTTGGGATGGCCAGATATTATAGAAGATTTATTTGGGACTTCACCCAAATAGCTGAGCCTTTATTTCATTTATTAAAGGATCTGAAAGAAGGATTTTTATGGAATGAAGAGGCCCAGGACTCCTTCGATGAGTTATGCCAGTATTTGATAAATTTGCCAATTCTGAAATAAGTGAAATTCAATCGGTAGTTTATCATTCAAACTTATACTTTGTTGATGGTGATCATCACTGTACTGAGCCAAGTAGATGAACTTGGGGACGAGAATCCAGTGGAGAATGTGAGCTGGACACTCTCAGCTGCTGAGAGGAACTACACCGTGACTGAGCGGGAATGCCTTATGGTCATATACACATGTAAGCAGTTTTGGGTGTATGTCCACGGCCTGCACTTTAAATGTGGTGACGGACCACTTTTCACTGCATTGGCTTCACTATCAAAGGGAACCTGAAGGATGACTGGCCCGATGGGCACTTAAGCTTCAGGCTTAAAATTAAGAGATAGTCCATTGAGTGGGGCTTCTCACCAGAATGTGGATGGCTTATTGCGGTGGCCAAT
This sequence comes from Massospora cicadina, assembly GCA_022478985.1. NCBI lineage: Eukaryota > Fungi > Entomophthoromycota > Entomophthoromycetes > Entomophthorales > Entomophthoraceae > Massospora > Massospora cicadina. The sequence continues at coordinate 20,985 of JAKSZP010011362.1, read as the reverse complement.
GGTCCAGTTGGTATACCTACAGGCGGATGAGTTGTTCCAAGGAATGGTCTAAGGAAGAATTGGGGACAAGCCCTGAGAAATCCAAGGTGCACTTCGAAAAGTGATGGAAAACACTGAGACTATGGATGGACAAGTATTCAAGATGATCAATGGGAAGTGGCTATTATTTCTGAAACTGTCAGAAAGAGCAGCGATAGTACAAGCAGCTCACAAGGTTGTTGGGCATGGAGGCCTAAGGAAAACAACTGACCATATTCTCCAGTATAATTACTGGAATCAATCAACTATGATTTCACAGATTATCGGGCTTGTTGTGTGGACTGCCAGCTGCACAAACCACACAGGAATACAACTGGATACTGACTGGTCCGCCCTGGATTTGCCTGGTACACGGTGTCCATTGACATGATGGGACCGCTGAAAATGAGCACAGGGGGAGTCAAGTGCATCATAGTTGCCATCTTCCATCTGATGAGATGTTTTGAAACGAAGGCCCTAACCAGAGTAGATGCTACCAGTACTGCAAGATTCATCATGGATCAAGTAGTATACCGGCATGGATGTCTGCAAGTCCTGCTGAGTGACAATGGGACCAACTTCATGTCTCATGTGATCCCAATGTTAAACAAAATAATGGGGATCTGAGGAGTCATGTCAGTACCATACCAGCTGGAGATGAAAGGACTGGTAGAACGGGTCTATGGGATGCTGGCCACAATGCTGAGGAAGCTAGTTGCAGGGAGAACTTCCACGTTGGAAACATACCTGAGTTTGGTGATGTTTGCTTACAACATTAGTCATCATACAGCGACGGGATGACACCATTTGAATTATTATATGGAAGAAAGGCCGCGTTGCTGCCAATTTTATATTCAGTAGTGGAACCTACACCAGGGATGAGTACTGAGCAATACTTGAACTGACTGATGAGTATTCTGATTGATATGCAATCACAAGCATTTGATACAACTTTATAGAGAAGGATACAAGCGAAATAAATGGATGATGAAAACTGACCAGCATTAGAAGAATATCAAATAGGGGAAAGAGTCACCTATTGCAATACACATGGTTTTGGATGAAGAAACAAGCTAAATACATTGTGGTCAGGTCCATCTGAGATTATTGCCAAGATGGCGACTGATCCTACTCCATCAAGAACCTCTTGGATGGAAGAGTTTTAAATTGAGTCCATGCTAAGTATCTAAAGAGTTGGATCAACAAAAAAAATTAAAAAAGTTACCAAAGGACTGATGAACCATTAAGTTGGTCATGTCCTGATGATTAGGTCAAGTCTGAAAATTGACCTCTGACCCAATATAGATGGTTAAGTCCGAAAAAAGGACCTCTGAACCATGGAAAACTGGTAGGTTTAAATACCCAGGACCCAGTTGGGGGAAAAGATGGACCTCTGAACTGAAACAAGGTCAAGTCCCATAGTAAAAAAAAGAATAAAGATAAAAAATTGATAAAGATAATGGAAAAAAATTATAAAACTGCATAGAAAAAAAGCCAATATATTTTATGAATTTTTATTGATCATCCTCAGTATGGGGATGATTCCGCCTATGTTACCTCTTGGGGTTGGATGATGGATTGTGGTAGAAATAAACAGCCCATCAAAATCAATATGTGTTCAGATGCTCGTGAGGGTGAGACCTACACAAAATTACGTTTGTTGAGCGGGCGCTGAGCCCTGAGAAAGAGTGACTAGGGGAAGGGAAATTGAGATGTCAGAAGATGCCAATCATGAAGCCCCAGAGTGGGGAGGAAAGCAGAAATAAAAAAAGAGGCAATCAGGGAATAGCCCCTGAGTAATCCTGATACATCACCAGAGCTGGAAGATTAGTCCTGAGCGCTTTCCAATGGGCTTCATCAAGGACACCAGACATGTGGGCTGGCAACAAAGAAGGAATACTTGATGGGGGTTGCCAAATCATGCCCTTATTAATGCCATCAGCAGAAGATACCGATGGGAAGCTCCATAGAAGAGAAAGTTGTGCAGAGAGCAGATTGCATCCTGAAAGTGGCGACTATGGGCTCCATGGAAGCTAAAGTTGAATAACTGAGGGAACCAGGCGAGGCTGGAAGCTTCGTAAACCAACTTAAAAGAACTTGGCAAGCAAAGAGAAGAGCATAAGCAGCAGTATCCTGATCTAGAAGGTTGTCAAGATCAGAGGGATTCAGCGCTAATGTCAAAACCTCGGTGACTTGGGCCTGGAGTTCAGTGTAGGTGAGCTCAAAGTTTATGCTGTTACTGATTGAGAGCTCAGAAACCAGAACAGCAGGTTTGTGAAATTGACCAAGTCAGAAGAGGAACTCAGGGAGCAAGTCCAACCTGGCCAGAAACGAATAATCCAGAGCAACTGGCATAATCTCTGGAGCATCTAAAATAATGTTTGGAGCATCAGTGAAAGGAGCCAAATCCAGGAGGGTTTCAAAGTCCAACTCTGGAATTGACTGCAGAGGAAGAGTTGGGCAAGAGTTGTTTGAAATGATGGCCAGCCTGGTTTTGGAGGGATTAGTTACCATTTCTGGTAATTTGATGGAAGGACTAGCCGCTTGCACCAGACTAGGTGTATGAGTCCTAGAAGGATTATAAAAGAGGTTCCGACGAGCATCCTGACTCATCTGCTGGAAAAGGCGAAGGTCTGTATCAGACAGACTATTGAGGAGCTGCTGGTAGCAAGATTTGGAATTTGACATATGAGCTGGATGAGAGGGAGGATTTCAGACTTATATAGAAGTTGACATTATGCACTCTATAATCCATTAAGCTCCAATTTTGGGGAAATTAATCTCAAAATTAATGAGATAAGCTCTCCAAGGTAAGAATTAAGAATAGCTTATGCCAAGAGGTTATGAGCAAAATAACAAGGGCAAATAAGAAATAAGCATTCTTAATCAAGCTGCGAAATAAATATCAACAGCAAGAGTCTCCTGTCTAGGATGAGGAGAAAATCAGGAAATCAAGGATGCTGGACCAAAAAAACTGAATATGACAGCAGGTCATATGCCCTGATGGGGGTAAAACTGGATCCTGGGAATTATATCATTACAAGTAAATTGATCAGCCTGCATGACAAGAGGTCATGGGGAACACATTCTGAGTAGGTGGTAGCGAGGAAGAATAGGAGGAATGCCATATGCGGAAGGTCGTCCTGAGCAGCGGTGAGTATTGATGAGTGTACTCCACTTGAACCAATGAAGTATTTGACCAGGTGTCCAAATTGGTGTTCTCATGCTCTGGTCCTTTTCTCGATGGAATTCTAGGCAAGAGGGGGGATGTGTTGGGCTTTTTGCCCATATTCCCAGCCTATTAGATTACCTGGTATCGCTAGGGGAAAATTACCTAAGGCGAAGTGAATTGGAAATTGGTTGTCCCAAGTTTTGGAGGAACTACGTTCAGGGGATTTTGGGATATTCACCTGGTTGTATCCATCGGGGATTGATCTGGATGAATACCTAAGATCTCATCAGGCGGAGTGGCTGACAAAATAGGGGCATCTGATGGTGATTGGCTATCAGGTGTACCAAATAGGACCAGTCAGGTTTCATCACCGACTGATTTAGAATGAATAGGAGAGTTGCGAGGTGAGTGATGCCACCTGCAGCTGCAAATAGATTGGTTGGTGAAGTGACCTGCCATAATGGGTAATTAGTCCCATTACCTAAGCAGGTCACTAGCCAATTATGGTTGGTTCAGTTAGATCGCAAGGAAAACGTTAGGGATACGTTTTCTGACTCTTTCATTTGAGGTCTCAAGGATGTCCAACGACGGAATCCCAGCCAGGATGGGGAAGACCATTTCTGCTGAGACGAGGAAGGGTGATTCAATGGCAACGGCGCCATTTCATTGAAGAGGTGTCAACTGAGGGTTAGGCAGCTGAATCCCCTATTGTATAATTCCCTAGGATTTACTATAATAAACACATTATTATCAACATTATTATTAACATTATTATCTACAAAAGTATTATACTTTACAGTAATATTATTGATTCAGTGTATAGTTAGACTTTCAGCTTCTATTGTGTCATTCTATCATAAGGATATTATTGCAGAAAGCAATAAATGGAAGACTCTCAGCAAGAAAAATAACGATCTGAGCGGGGATATAGAGATGAAGGAACCTCAATCAGGGATAGCTGCTGACTGTGTGTTGGGCTGAGAGACTGTCACCAGGATATCTTAACAAAGATTGGGTGGACAAGAATATAGGGAACAAATCCCTACAAGTATGACTTACAGAGTATTTAATTGGAAGTACTGGCTGAAGCATTGGGCCTAATAATAGTGCAATCTCAACTATGGATAATATTCTCCATACTATTATTTATTAGTACATTCTATATAACGCAACAAAGTGCACAATGAGATCGAACCCGTGCAGTAAAGAGGTTACTGGATTTATGGCCTCTAATCAATCTGTAAGTAAATTTTTACAGCAGTAAATGGGCAATCTAAGGATGGTGATGATGTGAGCTATTGGTAGCAGCATGTGAAAGGCAAATCTATATATTGATTTGTAATCATAACAACAAAGGTTAGATAGTGCAGCAATTTCCTACGCATGCCCATAATGGATGGTCAGGATGGAATGTATCATGGCTTGAGGAAATTGCAAGATGGTTGCCAAATTGGAAAGCGCAGATTATCATATCAGTGTGAGGTCCTGCGACGTGGCTGACGCCATTGGTGACCACAAAATTCAGGTCTTTGTCAGCTCCATAAATGGACAAACCTTTAATGATCTTGATTATCTGCTTGAAGAAGAGGTGGTTGAGCAAGCTGGTAAAATGAACTACCAGAGCAGTTTCAAATGGCATAAAATTTATGTGCTGGTGATTATGGTGTTTTTTGTATACAAGTGACATTATCTCTGCAACTATGGTATGGGAATCATCTGAGATCTATGGGACAATTACCCTAGAAGAGGAAGCAATCTATATACTGCCAGCCTTAAACACTGCCTGGGACATTATGATAATGGCAGCACTCACATATTTAATCTTGCATTACCCAAAGGCCAAACTGCAGAATTCTCTAAAGGCACCAAGGGGGCATCTAGAACTGCCTTGGAGCATGCAAGTTGCTGAGTAGTACCAAGATAATAAAAGTGACTGATTGAGTTGGGTAACTAGTTGAGATAATCTAGGAACAATCCAGCTGAATTTAAAAGATACCAGGAGTCATCACACCACCGCCTCACACATAGAAAGCAAGCTTTAAGATTATCAACATTGAAAACTCATTACAGCTCAGCAATTTTTCTGGCAAAGTAAAAAAGCCAAAGACAAGTTCTGTCATAAAATTGGATAAAGCCAATTAAGTTCCTAATTCTGGTAATTGTAGATTGCATACAGCAACATGAGATCCTTTTGTAATAGATAGCTACACGCAATGCTAAGACAGGAAGTGTTACTAGATGAAGGCAAATCTGAGGATAATTTAATTTTGATACAATTTTCAGAACTCACAGCGTGATTCAAAGATATAGCAACAATCGTCAGAAATTTGTAGAATAAGAAGGGTTATTACATACTACTTTCACAGGATATGTTCAGTAAACTTTAAGCATTCAATTTAAGAACACTAAAGTTTTTGTATATAGAGAGAAGCACCCCAATACCAATGAGAAGGTTTTAATACAGGAGATTCCAGAAGACAACAATTCTATTATAAGAACAGTAATGATTTTATATACTATACACAAGTCATATTTATAGGTCATAAAGAGGCTCAATGATGAGTATGATATCTTTGAGCTGCAGAGATGAGATCTTTACTCATCCATATTCCTTTTGTTAAGATATATTCCCAACTAAACTAAATCATATAGCCAGCAGTTCATATCCTAAGGTGAGAAATATAAGTTTTGAATAATAGGTTTGGTTTTTTTGGTTTACCTATTGACCTTAAGCGGGCTAGTGAATGAGTTTTTATCTGATAAAATCATATAACAAATATTGAATATTCTCTCAAAACTTTCTTTGGTTTTGTCAATGTGAACAACTTACCAGCTAAGAACTGAACCAATAACAATTAATTAACAAATAGCTCTTTATGTGGAATGGGCTAGAATGTTCTGCAAGTTGTACTATTTTTGGCCGTTGGACTTATATGCACTAAAAAATTTAAAAAGAGGTTGAATTCTTTCTAAATTTACGAAAAAGCTCCCGATTTGGGGTTATGTATTTTTGTGAAAAAATCCCACCTTATCCTATAGTTTATTGATTAGGACTTAGGTGACCCTTGAAGTCTGTTGCGCAGCAACTTGCATGACAACACCTTTATTGATCGACCAATATAGATATTGCGCTTAACATAGTAGACTTATAGAAGCTTACATAAGGCCAACATATCTTTTTGTGCGAGAAACAAGAATTCCTCTAGAAATTTCTCTTTTATAATTTTAAAATTTTAAATTTATAATGGGGAAGGCCGAACAGGGGACAGACACTTCCAAATAGACCTTATACAAAAACCAAAACTTCAGCAATAGGGGGCACCCTAGAGAAGCTAATGCTATCTCCTGTTGCCAGCGGGAACGCCAAGACAAGGAGGGGGGTCACGTGCAGAGGGGCAAGTGCCACTATTGAGCACATATGTAGGAAGGGGTCTGAGTTGTTGAACCAAACTGGGAACCAGGATGAGACCAACAGGCGGCGATGTGGTGAGAGGTACCCAAACATCCACGCTTAAAAGTGTTACGCTAAATGCTACCTGAACCGGCGTACAGCTTCCTGGAGGGTGGGAGTGAAGCCTGAAATGGCATCCAAGACAATCGTGTGGATAGTCCACATGGTGATTGCGACCACCAAGGCATGGAGGGAGGGTGGGAGAGGGGAGGCCATTGACAAAGCAAACTGTCTCTAGACAGACTGAAGGGCTGTGCCTGATCAAGGCAAAGCAGACGTTGCACCTCACGCCATATCAATTTAAATGGATGACACTTTTCCAGGTGGTGAAACAGCATTCCATACTGGCCACACATGACATAGGATGAGTGCAAAGCGTTAGAGCGTTCAGCAGTACAGTATACCCATCTTAAGCAGTGCCACACATGGGAACAAATATGTGGCTGCAGAAGAGGGTGATGGGCGTCTTCCAGATGGTTTTCTGGGTATCAAGGGGGTAGAGGATGTCCATCATGTCCAGTTAGTCCACCCTGGACAAGGTATGAGGCCTCATGGGTATCACTCCGTTCAGAATGGGAAGTCCCTGTACTTCCTGGGTGACTTGAGGAGAGGGGCGCCCCCTCTGGAAGGTGTGCCCACAAATGTGAATTCTCCACTCAGTGCTCCGCATGGAGAGGAGGACCCTTTTGAAGTGGGGAGACGTCCCATGGGGGCCCACTGCTAAAGGATGCGAAGCCAGGTACTTTAACAGAGAGTGTGGGTGGGACAGATTGGTGAGGCCCAGGGCGTGGGAGAAGTTAAAGTGGGCCGTGTGGAACCAGTGCTGGGATGAAATTACAGGGCTAGTAACGGCAGTGATCCAGGTATCAAGGATTTTGGTAGCATGGGCCTCAAAGTTGAGCAGGCCCATACCACCACAATGACAAGGGCCAAACATGACATCTAGGCGCACCAGCGGTGGGCGGCCTAACCAAAGCCACCCTTGCAGACAAGTGTATAGTGAACTGAAGAAACAAGGGGGAAAAGCGATGGCTTGGTCTCCAAACTAAACTTAGAAAGGAGCATAGAGTTGGCCAGTACTACCCTGCCTGTAAGGGAAGACTGTGGGCTCTGATAGAAGCTATGCGTTTCGTCACATTGTCCAAAATATGGTTTTCCATCACCAATGAGGCGTACCCGCCTGCCTCCAGTCACACCCCCAAATGGCGAACTGGGACAACAGCGGGACTTGGCACAAAGGGGAGCACTAGCGGGGCGGTGTGGGGTGGGCAAGGCAAGCTAACTCGTGCGATAGCTGATGGGGCGGATAGGAAACAGGGCGCTGGGGCCCAGCGGGCTTGACACTGACCAAGGAGAATGAGTTTGGTTTTGGAGGCTTTAATTGCAGCATTACTTACCCTTGAGTAAACCTAGATAGTATCTTAAAGCGCGTGCATCATGATTGTTAGACACCCCAACCACACAATTATCTGCAAACGCCAACATCTTGACTTGTGCTTGGCCTTGCACATGGACCCCAGTAAGGCGGGCATTCACATTTCGAAGTAGTGGGTCAAGGCTGAAGTTATACAAGAGCGGGCTAAAAGGGTCCCCTTGGCGTAGGCCCCTTTGAGGGCGGACTACATCCGTGAGAAAGCCTGGGCCACGCACTGCCATTGTGGCGGATTCTATTAGCAACATCACACAATTGATGAAGCGAGGGGGTAGGCGGAACTTGTGGAGGCAGGCCCTGAGGTAATCCCAGTTAACTATATGATGGGCCTTCTGCTGGTCTAAAAATACAAGTGCTCCAGAGGCCGTGGACTGACAGACGTTGGCTACGGTGTGTATGTTGTCCCAAATTGACCTTCTGGGTATGAGACTGAATTGTTCAGGGGAGATGAGAGCAGAGGCAGCAATCCTTAGACGGTTAGCCATAATTTTAGTATAAAGCTTTGTATCAGTGTTGATGAGAGAAATGGGGCGCCAGTTGGCCAAGTCCAGCTTATCCCCTTTTTTGCATAACGTAATGGTGTAGGCCTCTTGCCCTCCAGATAGGAGGCGCGTTTCCAGAAGGCATTGGTTAAGAGAGGCAAGCACCAATGAGGATAAATCATTGAAATACTTCTTATATAACTCATAAGGGATACCATCTTGGCCTGGGTATTTCCTATATGGTGCACCACAAACGGTGGACCAGAGTTCATCCCATGTAATCAAATTCATCAACTCCGGGAAATGAAAAACAGTGCAGACGTGTGCACTATCAAGAAAATTTTCCATTTTGGCCGGATGAATTGGTTCAGATTGATACAGTTCAAAGTAATAGTTTTGTATCTCAACCGCCACTTCAGCTGGCGTATCCACTACGGAATTGTCTGGCCTTCGCACCTGTGTGCAGGCCAAGCTCTGGCACAGTGCAAAGAATTTTCTAAAAAAGTAAGCGGAGCACATATCGCCCGCTGTAATGTGTTTAGCTTTGTACTGAACACAAACCCAATGCTTATGTTGTCTCACTAGAGCGTTAAGGTGGGTGGCCACTTCCACCCACCTGTGACCCCATGCTGGGCTCAAGCCCACGGCTGGGGCGTTGGACTCAAGGTGGTCCAACTCAGCCAGAGTATTCAAAATGACTGCAGAGGCAGACCGTGAGTGGAGGGAGGAAAGGTGGCGAGCCTGGTGGATTGTGCTCGCCTTGAAGGAAGACCATGTGGAAATTGGATCTGCACAAAACGGTGTGACAAACTCTGGAGCCATGGTCATGGATTCCTTCCACAAGGAAAATCTTGGCGATGCAATTTTTCAAGGGCGAAGTTTGCACCATTTCAGAGCCTGAGCTGCTGGGTTGGATAAATGGAAGGAAATTGATACCATCCTGTGGTAGGAGAAATCGATTTTTGTCATGGTAAAAGTGAAATTTGGGTACAAAATTTCAATGGCACAAGGATAAGGTCAATGCAGGACATGGACCTTAACTGGCTGTTGTGGACGTGGGTGCGCAACATGTTTTTGAGTAGCAGAGCATGATGTGGCAAAGTATCAACCAACCCTAGGGTGTCTTTGAGAACGCAGATTTCAACGTGCCCCTGTGGAGATGTAGGCGATGTGGGCCAGCAGTCTGTGGATGGGCTCAACCAGCAGTTCATGTCTCTAATGATGAAAGGGTCAGGGGGCAATGGGATAGATTTGACTGGCAAGAAATTTTCTAATGTTCATGTGCATAGATCAGGGCATAAACATTGATGATAGCGTGCACTTTGTCATCCCACAAAAAGGTGACAACAAGGACATGGCCGTTTAGGAATGAATTTGATGATATAAATTTAAAATATTTGTTCACTTGAACTAGCACCCCACAGTGCTCAGACCAGAAGGAGAGGGAAGGGAGGAGCATGATTTCCATGTTTCCTCAGTACCACGTGAGCAGTGAGTTTCTTGAATGGCCAGGATGTCCACAGGTAAGTTATTTCGTAAAAAACTCAATTTCCTATCCCAGGATGGCGAGGCTTTGAGTCTAGCAATTTTCAACGTCCCTAAAGTAAAGTCTCCCCCCATCACACCTTAGGTGCAAGGGGAAGGGCACCTGAGCCCTAAGCCTTCTCAATTTCTTCACAGTGCTTGTTAGCACCTCGGGTATTTGATGCTATGGAGTAATTGTTGGAGTGGTTAGCTTTAGCAGTTGGGTTCACGTTGGCTTTTGCCCTTGCTTTTTTCCCCACTGCAGGTCGAGTTTTTTGCGGTGTGTGCATTTGCAGTGCACCATCACTTGGAGGTGGAATTTTTGCAGGAAAGTTAGTGACTGACTTGGTCCCAATTAATGCTTAGGAGCATTGGTCAAGTGAAACTGACTCACCCATTGGGTGTTCAGCTTGGGTGGCACAATCAGCTTGGGCATCCCAATCTGATTGGTCAAGGGATTCACAAGCTGCTTCCACTGCAAAGGTCTCAATGTCCTCCTGGAGCTGGGATGGCGGGATCGCAGATGTGGTCTTGGCCGCCTCCTTGGCAGCCACCTTGCTGGCATGTTTGGCCTTTTTTTGCTCTTGTGAGGACACTGGTTTTACTATGATGTAGCAGCCTTGCGCTCCCCACGGGAAGGCTGCCTTGGTGTCAAGTGTCAGTTCATAGTGGGTTTCTCCCCCACCCATTAAATCTGAGATAATCTCTTGATGTGGTACGCCCTCCTTGATGGGGCAGGTGTGGGCCTTGTGGCCAAAAGCGCTACAGAATGCGCAGATGGGAGGTGCGCTGTCCATGGTGACCCTGAAAGGGTGGGTGGCATGCCCATCAATGTTGACAAAAGCGGTATGTGATTTGGGTCAGATCCTCCACTATCCCTGCAGCTGGGGTTAGGACTGCAATCGCTTTGCCTGTGCACAGATTTGGCATTAGCATAAAGCGCTGAATTTTGAAAGATTGTATTTCACCATATATGGAGAGCCCAGCCTTCAGGTGGTGTTTAAGTATGGTGCGCTTGACTGTTATGGGCAGAAAGTCAAAAGTTAAATAAATTTGATTCAATTTAGTCCAACGGGTGCGCTTTGTTTCAACGACCTGCTGACCATCTGGGAGGTCTACTATTATGCACACCTTTGCGGCTTAATCCGCCACTTCCTTACTCTCAAAGCCAAGATCCAGCCAACTGTGTGGCATGGAATGGGGTGCGACGTACACCGCGTTCAGGAAATGTGTGTGTACATCCCCACAAAACATCTCCCAAAGCGCTGGTTTCTAGACATCCAGGAATACCCACACCTCATGTCCCACTGACAAAAGTGGTTGGGAGTGCGGTGTATTGATGTACTGGTTGCAACGCGCTTGCCAATCTAAACTTACTGGGGATTTGGTAACCGCCAAATTTTTTATTAAGTTTATCTATTCCCCCAGGCTTGCCGGGGCGTTTGCAAAATTTGGTTGACGCGGGGCCAACACGTGTGCCCTTGACTTTACTCGCCCAACTGCTCCCCAACATTGGGCGCCAACTAATCTCCTTGATAAGATTATCAAACTTTACCTAGACTTGAATTGAATTTGTTGCAAAAGTGTTTGCAACGAGAGAGAAAAGCCTAAAATTTCTTGTTTATAGATAATGTTATCTTCTCACAAAAAATAATAAATTCAAAAAAATATTGAAGTTACTATATGAAAGTTTATATTCCCTACCTTGCTGAACTGCAAAGATTTATAGGGACCTGCAATTTCGTTCTAAGAAACAAACCCCGTCATGTCAGAATTAGTGCATCTTAATTACCATATCAAACAAGAATAATTTATGATTGCTAATAAAAGGTCGACGCTTCCTTCAACCTTGTATAACCCTATTTTTTCAAATCCGTTCCTTAAACACGCTATTTTATGCTTTTTAGTGCTGACAACTATTTAATAAACTTCACTATATATGAAGTTTTGTTGCAAATAATGATGCTATAGCGCGCAATTTTTATCTAAAAAAAGTCCATGTTCCTATTATTTAGTAATATACAATAAGTCTATTATTGTCTGGTATAATCTATACATCACTGACGTTCTTGTTACCATGGGGCTAATAAGCCTTTCAAGTCCACACTGAATAAAGCCACCTGTTGTATTATTCAATTTATTCGAGGTACGCCAACCAGGGGACGAACAGTACTGAATCACAACACCCAATACAACAAATAAAACTACTAACCAAGTGGGAAGCGGAAACCGCTAACCCACCATGGCAGAGGGTGAGGAGGGGTTGGGGGGCTGGTTTTCAGAAAGACCTGCCTCGATCATGGGATGTTGGTTACAGTACTGGACCAGAGCAAAGAGCTAGGGCGTTGGGGCATCCACATAGTGGGAGTGGAGGTCAGCGTAGTAAGAGTTTTCCACTTCCTCATCAAGATAATGACGGGAGAGTGATTCAACATAAGCTGCAAGGAGAATTTCTGCTTCTTTGCGGGTTTCAGGAAGTTGGGTGAAAAGGGAGATACTGTGGCGGGTGATTTTGGCTGAGGGGTTGAATGAAGCAAGCGTTGCAACATTCATAATAGCAACTTCAGCATCATTGAATAGTTTTGAGATGTCACTGCAGGGAGATTCAGGGAAGTTGGGGGGAAGAAGAGGGTGGGCAGGCCATGCTGGAGCTGAGCCACTGACTGGGCCACCGCGGTGTGTAGTTTCAGGCACTGGGGAGAGGCCACTGCAGCTAAGGCGAGCTGGTGGTCACTTTGAAAGGGGGCTGTATTGGGCAGAGGAGCGAAATGGTGAGGGGTAGGGGTTTCATCGAAGTTGGGAAGAAAAAATTCTGCCTGACCATAATCAAATTGGCAGAGAGGTTGACCTGTATGCTTAGTAATGAGGACATTACCTGATTCGTCAGTCTCAGCCAATAGATCCCATGGATTTTGGTTCACTGGAATAGTGGCGTTCAAATTTGGGTGGGTGGGATTAGGAGAATGGGTGGCTGCTTGGGTGCCAATGGTGGTCCAAGCATTACTCTGATTGACTGGGGTGGATTTAGGTGGGAGAGTGAGGCTGGAGGGTTTTTTTTTTTGGGGGGGGGGGCTGATTTTCCATGCGGGCCCACTGAATGAGATTGGAGGGTGGGAGGGGGGCAGCAAAGCGCCCCATACTGAACCTCAGAGGGGGGCTCAGAAGCCGCAGCAGCGGACTTGGCCTGAGGGCATGCTTTTTGCATGGTCAAGGCCAAAGCAGAGGGAACAAATCTGCCTACCATTATTGACCTGAGCCCAAAAGAAATGATCAGGCGTTGCAGCCACACTAGCACGGGGTGGGATTTGTTGGGCTATGGTAGGGTGGTGTGGGATGATGGTGGCTGTTGCACGAGGAGCAGCAAGGCGCTCCGCACCAGAAGGAATGGCAAAGATGAGGTTGGGCTGAGTGCCATAAAATTATGAGCCCCGCGACCAACTGGTCATACAAAACCTGGGGTGGAAGGTGGGATGGGAGATTTGCAAAGGATACCACCAGCGTAGTGTCTGAAGGGAGGCGAGTACGGGTTGTGGGAATGGGGTTTTTTTTATAAATTAGAGGAGTTTGTGCTGCCGCTTCAGCGTCCTCCTCAGATTGGAACCAAACGTCAAAGTAGCCCTTAAAAGGGTGGAAGTCTACAAAGCCAGCTGGCGCAAAGTCCGCAGTGGCTAGGTAAATAATTGCCTTATCAGCATATGGGAACAAACGCCCATAGTCCACTCTGAGGCAATAGCGAATGGTGGAGCGAGGGAGGGTGAGAGGATGAGGGTGCACCGCTGCCCCACACTGGGTTGGCAGGCGGCGGAGCCAAGGACATCAAAGAATAGGTTTGGGCAGATGGCTGTGAATAAATAAAACTTAAATTTAAAATCGCTCAAAAGTGACTTCAAGCGGTAAAAGAAAGCTTCCTTACCTGTTGTACTATTTTTTTAGTACTAGATGACTACCTGTTGTACTATTGCTCAATGCAAGATTAAATCTTTGCATCATCCCAGAAAACTAGATACTCTCTATATTTTTTATCATAATAGAAAATTAGAGTCCAGGACACTAGTTTTTATTTTTTTCTAATTCTAATTTCTTTTTTAAACCTACTATTTTGCACTTGCAACACTCATGTGGTGGTGAAGCTGAATCAAGTACATAAGGTATTAATAAATTCAGCTAATGCTGAAAACCTATAAAACTTTTATAAGAAGATGTTAACTCACTTTTATTATAAAACGAGTAGATCAACTACTACCTGTCAATACCTCAAAATGAAGCTGCATTATAAAGGTAAAAAAGGTATTGAGCATAGTCTAACAGATCATCAATGAAGTTGTTTTTTGTAAGAAGGTGGGTACCTTATATTCTCTTAATATAAGATCTATGAAAATCTACAATCCTCATGCTACTGGATACCATGCATAGATTTGAAATCAGTATTACTTATCATCTAATAAAACCAAAAGAACCTAATTCTTTTTGTGGTTTTTAATTACTTCTCACATAAGAAACTATGAACCAAACCAAAAACGTCATGTCAATGTATACTACTCTAAGCTACATAAGCCCTGGTCATCTGAATCCTCATTTTTTTCTATTAAACTCCCCAGAGTACTGATCTATGATTACTAATAGTTTTGTATAAATTACTAAAGTGATGCATACAACCTCCTGTCATACCAACATAGCCTTTTTTAGACTGCTTGCACTTTTAGTTGACCAATTTTCTCCATGTATGCATCTTTAGTAATAATAACTTTAACAAAGTTCCCTAATTTACTGCAAAATTTTGAGATATAGACTATACTATAAAGGTATTGATTCATGATTTCTAAAACCTTTCTTTATTCAGTAAGAACTATAGAGGAAGAGGGTAAAACATTATTAAAAACAATCCTTGACGTGTTATAAAATCAGTGAAGAACATGTTTATAGCATGTATTCTTTCCTTTCATATTATTTAAAAATAATATAATCCATTCCTTTAGTGGTAGTTCCAGTTGTTTTTATAAGTTATGAATACAAATCAATGTTTAGCCAAAGTTTAAAGCCTAAAACATCTGTATAACAGTTTAATGAGAAAAGGAGCTTAGAGAAGTTACCAGTAGGTCAAGGAATGTTTTTAGTTTTAAAATTTTACTAAGAATGCAAATTAAAGCGTCTAGAATGTCCTGGAAATATAGATGGCACTGTCCTACTTTTTTCAGTAACTTGCAATTAGGACAAACCTTCTGGAAAAATAAAAACTCTAATTTTTATTTAATCAAATATTTTACACAATTGACTTGAGCAAATCAGTTCTTTACTCATCTAGTATGGCGTATTTACACTCATGAGTGCATAATAATAAAAGATGGTGTACTCATTAACCTACGCCTTAACCAGTAATAATTTAAAGATGTTCATAATATAAACTTGAAAATTATGAATCTCAGATGTATCAATCTACTATAAAGATATGGTACCAAAAAAGGCATTTAGAAAAAAAATCAGTTCTTTTTTAGATCGTCTAGTAAAAGTGACAATGCACCCCAGTAGCTCACCTAATTTATGATAAATTTAATTGTATTAAAGGACCTAAAATGACAGGGCCGCTATATATCATAAATCAACTGTTTTTTTAAATGAAATAAACAGCAAAAGTTTTTTTAACGGCATAAAGCCCATCAATTAATGGTAATATAACATTAGTGACATAATCCTAGCTTTTAAGCCTAAAAGTAGTATTATTACATTAATACATGGATCCCACATAGTAGTTCCTAAAGCAATTAAGGTCATTACACGGCATAAAAAAGAAGTAGGTTGTATATTTGCCTGAAAATTAGTTACAACAGGTAGTAACAACATAATTTTGACATACCATATTCTATTGCAACATTTTATCATTATGATGGTAGATTGGAATTAGATTTTCTCAAGGTAGACTTTTAGCAAGATTTGTAACCTATAACAATAATATAATTTAACTAAAAAGAATTGATTTAATTTCCATAAAGTTTGGTGCTTTATTAAATTTTTTTTACCTTTTTTTGCCTTGATCTCAGAGATATGAGGTTTAAGTTCAAAATATTCATGTTTTTAAATTAATTATTTTTTATAATGCTGACTAGCACAAATTATTGAAATGTACTAATGCAATCAAAAATCTGTAAATACATGTCTTAGCAAAAAAACCATTCAACAAATTTAACTGTTCAATGGTTTTTTTGCTAAGGATCACTATTAAAATTTAAATCAGAATTAAAGTTTAGCCCCAATAGAGAGATTCTAAAACCAGTAGAAAAGATGATGTTTAAGTTTGCTAAAACGCTTGCTGATTCATCTAAGTGAGCTGGCAACAACCCAGGTCATATAGCACAGTTACTGATCTCAGTGTCAACCAGGGACACCCACTCTCAGATGGCAGTAACAAAAGAATCTAGCTTAAGGTGAGCCCACTTCAATGAGCGTCAACTCACTTGATCACTCTCCTCACCTTTTTGCCCCCAATGGAGCAGCTCACACTGCAGCCCAACATCCTTCTGACAGCCCTCAACTTATAAGTGTCATTTCCTGCGCCAATGCACAATTAGAAGCTATTTTGAAATGATAAGCCCTTCTGGCACCAATAACTTGAGAAGTAAGTTTATTATGATTTAATTTAAATTGCTTAATGAGCTGAGATTCATTCGCCTAAGTGTGCGGCATGGCCCATCCACTTTACCCCAAACCTTTGGCTACAAAGAGGAAAAAGCGCCCCAGTTTGGATAAAGTTCCATTAGTATGAGTAAACTGACATCGCATATAGAAGAAATTTTTTAGCACTAGTGGTACTCAACCCAAAAGGGGGAGCCGCCACGCATCTTTATTTGTAATGTACCAGACAAAGGGAAAATCAGAAAAAAATTCTCAATATGGCACCTCAGCTAAGAGCCTAGGAAGTCATTTTATAAAGTGAGTAATCTTTGGGTAAAATTTGTCCAGCGCCCACTTTAGCTGGTGGACAATGGTAGACAACATTAGGGTAGGAGCATCAGCAACATGGGGCATAAGGGGGTATAGTTGTGATTTTTCTTTGTTTATAAGCCATTGGTGTCCATGGACTCAACATATTGAGCAAGTTAATACTCATTGAAAGTGATGAGAGCAGGCACACAAATGAATGACTTGATGTGCAGGCGGGTCTATTGATAGTTGGGGTCAAAGAGAGAAGATTTTGCCTTGTCAATGTAATCATGGCTCGCACCAAAAGTGAGCTCATCAATTTTGTATTTTGCATTGTCATCAAAATCATGAGAATAATTTTGGAATATGATTCCCTCCATGAGGAGTTCCATTGCCCCACGAAGTTGCAGGCGAAGTAGGGCGTTGGAAGGGGCAGCTGCGGCCTCAACAGCCATTTGTACATAAATTTTTTTTTAAAATCAAAACTGGCTTTTGTACAGAAATACAAGAGTACAGATTGGGAGGATCAATAAAAAAATTCCTTCAAAGCAAAATCTGGCTTGACAATAAATGGCCGGACAATCTCATTGATCTTGTTGAGACATTCAAATGAATTTTTTTAGCCAGCGCTGGGCCAGCCACAAGAATAAGAGCGGTGGTAGGAGCTGATTGGTTGTGTACAGTTGACCATGGCAGCTCAGTCAAAACTATCTCAGCCACTGACTCAGGATTATGTAAACTAGTCAAATTGCTAAATTTTTAAAAATGTTTGTTTTGATTGGCTGCCACTTTGGAAGCAGCGCCAGAGTTATACAAAGTTGGGGGGCTGGAGGATCAAGCCCCATTCAGAAATTGGGGCGAGTCAGCAACTGGGGCAATTCTGGAAAGAGGGCTATGGAAGCGGCATATAGAAGAATTTATTGGTTCATATTTTGATGCTTTGACCTCTTTATTCTAGACTGTCCAACTAATATCAAAAAAGGACCTTACCAATCTAACATAACTTTTTAATAAAAATTTAATTTTTTCATGAGTCTCTATTTAGTTGGTGATTTTAACCCACTAAATCACACCCATTAATTAGATTTGTAAAATTATTTGGCCTGAGGATGATCTAGCACCCTCTTAATTGGGTGAAATTAATACATAAATTAAGGGACACCGCAACCAGTATTCCCAAAAACCGCACCTAGTGCTAGAAGGCGCTAGCAACTTCTAGAGCACGCCATAACAAAGAAAACCCTTAAAAATTTCCAATCAGTATCAAAGTCACACTACAGCTGCAATTGCTGCAAGCATAAACTCTTGTAGAAATCACAGGTGCTTGGTATAGAACACTAGCGCCTAATCTACTAAAGAAGACCTACATTGAGGGTACATTTGACAATGAGGTAAAAAGTGGTCTAAATCTAGAGCACAAAAGCTCTCAACTGTCAACTCGCACTCATGATTTTCACATGTAATGTGTGCACAAACATATATAATACAGCTTTGAAGATTATTTTGCTTACTTTATAGCATTTAAATCCTTTCCAGAAAATATAATCATCTATGTAGTATAACACTAAATTTATGTGGGTTTCACTGACACTGCTAAAGCGTACCATGCAGTCACTATAAAAAACTGACTACCTGTGAGGTACTCTTCACATCTCCTACACCAACTCAAGACTTAGAAAACTTTATGAGTCACCTTTTTTAAATTGGCGCTACTGTAACTCCCAAAGTTAGTGAATCTAAACTTTAGCGCAGGTTACTTAGTTTTGGATATGTGCTTTCAGTGGATTTTAGCTTCCTCTCTTACTATGCCCCTACTCAAAGGGCTCACATTGCCAGGACATTGTTCATGTCCTCCCTCCTGTGTAACGCAATATTGAAATCTCCCACGTGTAGCATTCATATTATGCCCTGAGAATAAATCTTATACCATGATCAGTCACCCCTGTTGCTTACTGGGTAGCGCCCTTATCAACCTATAACGAAGATGTACTGCTCATAAGTAGCTCCTTTCTGCTACCCAATGGCCTAAATTGGGCCAAAAATGCATACACGTAAATGCTGATATCATGACTAAATCAATGTTAATAGTGCAGGACCTCACACCTAAATCCTATTTGACCAGTGAAAATTTTTAAGCCAACTGAATATATGACACTCTTTGCGTTCAGACACCTTTTCCTAAAGCCTTACCTCCATTCTACTAGCATCTGCGCTTAACTGGCCAAAACAAGCATCCCCCACCAGGGGCCACATTTTAGCCACTCCCACTCAGTGCCATCAGTACAATTACAAGTTTCTACAAAAGTTGAAATGTGCATGTCTACAACTTCACATGAAGAATCATAAGCTGGTTATGACTGTTAGACCATATGATGAAGATCAGTCACTGCACAGGTTTGTAAGTGTTTACTCCTTAACTAATATGAATTTCTGAATTATGGCAGGAAACACGAATCTGATCTGGTAATGGTTCAGCTAAACTTGATCTTTGTTCAACTATAGTATTTAAGCACTTCTGTCCTACAATAACTAACCCAATTACTGCAATTCTAGTAAGACCAAGAACAAGATAATTATATTAAGTAAATAATTTTATATCTTCTAAATCATTCCTGCCAACCTAGTGCCTCCTATTAGAATCATCAGAATCAGTTGCTGAAGAATAGCTTTTACTCATTGACCAACAGCATCTGACATGATTTTGGTCAGAACTTCCCTCAGCTAAATTTCTAATTCTAGAATGCCATGTCCTCAAGTATAGTGACTAATCTATTTGGGATCATCCACAATAACTTATTAAAGCCTAATCATTAAATTTATTTTAAATGCTAATTTGGAGTTCCCCCTTGGGTGCCTAAAAGGCATTAACACTAGTAACTATAGCTGAGATAATCCCTGAATAACTGATTAGTGTTCTAACATATTGGAAAAAGCATAATCTGATTATAATTCACATATACCCCCAATTACCCAGATTAAAATTTAAATTTTATTTGTGGTCAGCCGATCTGAAGATGATACCACACTGATTAAGGGGAAACCAAAATTATTGGTAAAGGATGTTAAAACCCAGAAAACCTCTATGTGCGGCTTTTTGATAATCCAGAATCTCCATGGACCACTTACTATTTGTTATCTCATTTTGGGGCATTGGTGAGCAAATCCAACACAGTCATATTTGTTCCCTACCTAAAGTTCATGTACTGGAATCATACTCGGGAGACAGTGGTCATTGGGTGCATACTATACCACTGGTGTATCCTCCCTTAATAATATTATCTTCATCCAAAATGTCTTCTGACACAGATACTTTTCACAAATCCCGCATTCTAGAGGTGGCAGAAAGACCAACAATATTATATGACTTCAAAACATAAAATAAATTTGGAAAGAACTGGTGTCATTAAAAACTGAGAAAATAATGTCAGAGCCTCAAAGAGAAGTGATTGGCAATCACTGTGGAAAAATTTGATATATAAGCTTTTCCTAAAATTAAACTTTTCTTTCTGATTACTATCACTTTTAGTAATACAATTCGATTCAAACAGCACAATTTGATAAATTAATACCAGGTGAGATGAGTATGAATAATAAAGCAAAGAGCTGGGCATACGTGGTAAAGGGCAGCGGACCCAGACTCGCACTGCCCAAAGGTACCAAGCGCACAGGTACAAATGAAAATCTCAGTAAAAATAAAAAACCTGAGGTGGCGCCCCCTACGGGTTTCATTAATTTTTTTGTAAGTTAATGCAGCTATATGAGAGCATCCCAATTGCAACCACTGTCATCAGTGGAAAATGGGATATGAGTTTTCCTGGATGTAGAAACACTGACAGTGTGGGAAAAGTTTGGTGAAGCCCAACATAAAATTTTTCCTGCATGCGGTGTACTAAACTTCCCATACTTTCCGCAGAGGTTTGGTAGATTTTGGGTTCAAAACCGCGGAAGAAGTGAACAAAGCAGCAAAGGTCAGAGTAAAACTCGACCTTCC
>JAKSZP010011361.1:0-25868 GCA_022478985.1 Massospora cicadina | reverse complement strand
AAGGTACCAGTAGGCCAGAGTCTAATAGCTTTTTGAGCTCCGTCCTCATCATTTGCTCCTCAACCTTTGATTTATGATAAGGTTTGGAGTGGATGGAATTAGCATCAACAACATTGATGGTATGACTCCAAACCTTCATATGACCATAGCCGGTATCAGATTTAGAGGATATGTCGCTGTAGGACTCCAATAAACTATGAAATTTATTAAGCTCTGCTGGGGTTAGCTCCTCAGAGATATGAAAGTTGGGCAACTTACATAATGATTTGTCAGCAGGTAGGCCCATGTCTGAAATAGACCTGATGCAGTAACCTGGTTAATCTCTTTAAATTGGATCAGCAGACCTTTCCCAATCTCCTGGTGTTTCTGTACAACTATGTCCTTACTGGTAAGATACCCCAGTAGAATACTCATAGGGCGTTGGTAGGCTGGATCTAAGGTGCCTGGTAATACTTGAGGTTCTAAGGTACTGATTCCATCGATGCTCATTATGTGTAGCAGGCAGTTGTGGGGGATTTTCATGATAATTTTGGTGTCAATCACCCTTTGTTCAACTGCTTTAATAAAACCTCTTCAGCTTCATAAAATACAAATTCCCTTAAGAGAGTCTACTGATTCAGGCAGCATTTGGTATTCCGCCCACCATTGTATAGCGTAAGGATAAGGTGGAGAAAGGATACTCAACAGTGCAAGCGTATTACTTTTTATTAATCTCATTTTGGTCCAATATCAGTGGACCCTCGTAGTTAAACAGGGAGAGATATCCCTGCTTCAGATTGGTAATCCAGTCATACTTGAGTATAAAGTGGGTACCAATGATAATGTCATATAAGTTGTTGGATAAGGCCACCACAGGGTTTGAGAGGAGGAGTTTCCCAAAATCAGATAGGTAAAGATTAGTAAGCCCAGATAGTGCGAATGTTGGTCCGACAAGCAGTACCAAACTCCTGAGTATAGTTAAGGTCAGGCGCCAGCTTAATTTTTTCATAAGCTTTGATGCTACAACGTTCACATGGGATCCAGTGTCAAGGATAGCAATGACTTGTACTCCATTGATAAACAACCTCCACTTTTGTTAAAGTTCCACCCAAGTTGGGGGGAATAGCAAGGACTTTCTTCAGCTGGAGTGTAGAAGCAAGGAGTTTAGCAGTTTCAGAGAATTCATCCCAAATAGACAGCAATGTATAAACACTCTGAGTGGATCAGATCATTGTAGCAATGAGCTGATCAGCATCGCTGGTGGAATCAAGAATCTCCAGACCTCTCAGTACCTAATAAAGGTATGCTTTGCGGGGTATCCTATCCATATCCACTCTTTCTGGGTTCAATTGGTCAGGTAAATCCACTTCATCTGGGGCACCTAGGACATAGTGACTGACCTTTTCACAACCCCCTTCAGATTCGTCGTTAGAGGGATTTTCAATGCAAATCAATGGCTCCATTAGTTGGGGGTTAAGATAAGTGCTTCCCTTGTTACAGGGGAGGTCCTGGAGCCGCTCAGCTACTTGTTTGACTTTTAGAGGTGACGCTGTGATAGTTACGTCTCTACATTTAGTCTTTGATGCAGGGGGTTTGGGCTGCCCCAGGGCTACAGGGTTTGAGCTCAAATTGGTAGATGGAGATGCTGAGGGGGATAGCATCGTGGAAGTGAAGTTTTCAACATCGCCGGCTTTGGGTTGATCAACAGCTAGGTGCTTTTGGGAAACAGACGGTTTAGCACCTGTGACCTGGTCATTTAACCCATCATGAGTGGGGGCGAATGGCACCCAAGAGAGGGGTTTAATCTCAAGAGCCAGCTTTATAACCACTTGGAGAGGCTCATTGAATGATTAAAGATGATCTTGGTGGCAAGATGGGGTCAGAAAGCGTGACCCCATTGACGAGGATATACTCTGACTTACAGGCATTGAGAACCTCAAGTATGCTGATCAGAGGGAAATTAGGTTTGAGCTGCACTGCAAGTGCTGGGCTCAGAGTAGTATCCATCTTAGGGAAAACCAAAGGGATCATCATAGCCTCTTTCAGAAGGGCTATGGTTGAATAATTCTTAATGGTCAAAACCTAAGAAGTTGACCCAACAATTGAAATAGCTCCAGCGTTACACATATCTGCTACATCCAGCAGAGCCTCCTTGATATCTAGGATGGTCCAAAGGTGGCACTTTAAGAGATAAGATGCCAAACTATAGAAGGATGAGCCATCAACCCGCTCAGAATGGAATCAATGGCGTTGTCAAAAGGTAGCATCTTGGCAAGAAGCAAGGGTTGAGAGTCCCTATAGAACCGCTCCACAAAAGAGGTGATCAATTCACCCTCTTGCAACTTAAGGCACTTAAAGGCCTGTTTTTTTTCGTTGTAAGCTC
This sequence comes from Massospora cicadina, assembly GCA_022478985.1. Lineage (NCBI taxonomy): Eukaryota > Fungi > Entomophthoromycota > Entomophthoromycetes > Entomophthorales > Entomophthoraceae > Massospora > Massospora cicadina. The sequence continues at coordinate 23,506 of JAKSZP010011361.1, read as the reverse complement.
TTCTGGGAGCCAAAATCGTCAATAAGCGCTTGTTTAACCTCCAACCAAGTGCTGATGTTGCTCATGGTGGGAACCATAATTTATTGAGCTAAATGACTCAAGCAAGGGAGGATGTACTGGGTTTTTTGTTGGTCAGTTGCTCCTTCTATAGCAAATTCATAAACGAAGAGGAAGGAGGCAATACTGCCTTCACCCAGGGTGAACCTATCTCTGTAAGGGGGTTCAGAATAGAGTGCTTCTCAGGCCTTTTGAGGCAAGACAAAGCACAGACTAGCTGGTTTCCAAAGCGGCTAGCCTAGGGTTACTTTCTGTGGGAAGTTGCGAGGGTTAGATGCCCTACCAACCTCCATTTTTAACGTTTTTATGGTGTATAGGTGCCCCTGTAGTGAGCACCACTTGTTGTATTTTAGGCGGGAAAGATGCTCGCTGGTGTCTTAAATTACCTAAATGCCAACAATTTATTAAGGGGCTTTATGCACCACTTATAACAAAAATAACTAAACACTAATAAAACTAAAAGGTTAGGTTTTTATATCTTTTATTGGAAGCCGCAAAGTGGCAAAAAGAGATCCTCTAAATAGTCAATAATTAATATTTAAAGCATTGAGGCTCAAAATTCGGATTGTTTAGTAAATTTTGAATTAGGAAATATGAGCTGTCACCCTATAAGATCTCTCAAACTCGCCTTGTTTGGGTGGAATGACTGATTGAGGGTTGGGAGAAGGAAGGACTAGTCCATTAGGTAATATATTTCATATTTGCCCCATTCAATGACCTGGAAAATTTTTGAACTTAGTTGGAACCCACTGACCCTATAAAAGGGACTGGTTACCATGTGGTAATCTGTACTAAAATAGAAGAGGCCGGGTGAGGAGCCTCCAATGAATTTCTGAATTCAGCTGATGATTTGGTGCAAGCTGGTTGGCCTGAACTCAAATTTGTTTGCTCAATTATTGTGAGAAGTGTCAAAATCCAAGGATCGCTCACTTGATTAATTAAATCCTGCATGGTAAATCAGGCTGAAGTTTGGCCAGTGGATCCCCAATTTAGCCAGTTGCTTACAGTTTTAGAACCATTCATAAATGCTTCATGCATATAAAAACTGCTCTGACTTTTCCATCCAACTTTGGGTTCAATTTTCCTTCATATTTGGGAACTTCAGCTGAGGCAGACAAAGTTGCAAGCTGTGGATCCTGAGATCCTAGCTTGCCAACACTCTTCAAAAGCGACTTAAGATACAAATAAAACAAAGATATATTAAAATAGACTTTTACTAGACTAGATTATTTGATGATAATTCATTAGGCCAGGCAATGGTATTTATACCTCTAGGGCATTTCCTGGCCACATCAGATTACAAAATTTCAAAAGATATTTTACCACCTCAGTTCAGCCCTTGAACTGAAACAACTAAAACCTTTTCTTAGGTTTATTGGTGGCAAAATACTCTCAAAATTGGGAGGATTTCAGGTACAAAAATTGTGATAAAAGCATGGAAAATTGTCCTAAGATCTTTTTGATTTGAGTTTTGTCATACTGCTGACAAAATAAACATTATGTGAAATTCTTGCCTCCATTGAAATAGATAATGTACCCCTAATTGAGATGTCAGCAGGCCTTTCCCTTGATAGCGCTAGGTACTCCCTTTTGGGCAGTCCATGTGCAAGTGCTATTATGCCAATTATGTGGATTGACATATGAATTTTGCCCTAGGGAGGAAACTTGATTGCATTGCTTGTTCTTTTGATTGTCCATGGGAATTTAAATATAACTTCAGGTCTTCCTTGAATAATTTTGTCTAAAAATTTCTTAATATTGGTTTCGAAAATTGAAACTAGTTGCCAAGGATTGGGGCAGAGATAATTGGCCCAATTGTGCAAATGTATTTGGCCCAAGCTGCCAATAGAATAATTAATTAGATTGAAGTTGAGTTAACCACTCAGGCGAGTAGTTGCAGAGAAGTTTAATTTAAATGTGCAGGGATATTTGGCCCAAGCTTTTAGTAATATAATTAAATCCATGTAGCAATTATTGGCCCAAGCCGTGTTATTGTAATAGGTTTTAATTATATTACTAGTTCAAGCATTAGGTGAGAAAATCAGCCCAATCTGTAGGTTGTAAAAGGGTTTATTTTTGAGTCAACCACAGAATTTGACAAGAAGTGTTACCCCAATTTGAGGGGTTCCATTGAGTTTTGGCCAGAGTCTTTTAGCTGATTTCATCCATATTTTCATCCTTATTAAAACCAAAAACTCTTATTAGATAATTGGACTTTTAATTGTCTGACACTCAGTGTTAGTCATTTCTTTCTTGAGTGCACCTTGAATTTCTTTTTGTTCATCCCTGAAATTGCTCTCATTCATCTTTTGGAATAAATAATCATCTTGATAATGAACAATATGGACAGCAGGCAACCTTGATAGTCTGTCAGCGTTTTGATGCATTTCTCCAGCTCAGTGTAATATCTGAAATTTATGGGCTTGTAAATTTAAAGCCCTCAGGCTAGTCACTACTCTGATTCCCTTAGTTATGGAGCCAGCGCAAGGAGGAGTGGTCCATCACTACTTTGAAGTGCATTCCATGGATGTACACTCAGAATTGTTTGCATGCATAGATTACTGAATAGCATTTGCAATACATCACAGTATAATTACTCCCCCTTCGTAAGCGTTTGGCTCACATAAGCCACCATATGAAACCCCATCTTCAATTACTTGTCTCAAAATGGCTCCATGCACAAAATGATGAATTAGCTGGGATGATGTTTTGCTCAAAATTTGGGTACTTCAAGATATGACTGGTCATAAGATATTTGCTAATTCATCAAATAACTCTTGGGCTTCTTTGTTTCATATATATCCTTTTTTAAATCCTTTAATATGTGGAATAAAGGCTCTGCAATTTTTGTGAAATCTTTATAAATTGGTGATAGTAGCTGACCATCCCAATATATACTTGGATATCTCAAACGCTCTTTGGGACTGACATCCGTTTAATTGCCATAATCTTCTGCTGCTGGGGTTGCAGCCCTCTGGAGTTGATAAAAAACACCAATTACTCAAGCTCCTTCTTGAAGGAATGGCACTTCTTTTGCTTGATCTAAAAGTTTGTTGTCACCAGGCGCTTGAACACTTCTTCTAAGTGCTCCAAATGGTCCTTAGGGTCCTGCTGGTTACGTTTATTTTGTCTAGATAACTAAGGCAAAGGATATCTTTAGATCATTAAGGATAGAGTACATTATTATTTTAAAGGTGGCTGGCGCGTTACACAATCCCTTGGCATTCAGGATAGCTGATAGAGTCCCTGTGTGGTAATGATCACATTTTTTAGTCCTCTTTTGCAAATCAATTTGCTGATACCCCAAAATTAAGCTCATTGCCAAAAATTATCTGGAATTCCCTAGGCGATCAAGCACATTATCATTTCTTGGCAGTTGATAAGAACCTTTTCTAATGATTTTATTAAATGGTAATAATAATTACCACTTGATTTGATCCATCCTTCTTTTTTACTATAAAGATTAGACTCACCCATGGGCTCAACTTCAAGATGAGAATCCATGCTTGACAAGCTCACTGATTTCTTTTCTGACCACAGCTTAAGCAGATTTAGGCCTTCAAAAGGATCTCATCTGTATCATTGTGGGAATCCAGTAAGTTATTGCTCACTGGTACTTATAGTCACTGGATTCCATAAAGATATTTTTTATATAAATTTAAGAACAGTAATAAAACAAAAGTTGTTTTGAATTGTTTTTAATAGTGTGAGCATGGGAGAGGAAAAACAATCCCCTCTCTATATCCAACTGCTCAGTATTTAAAATTGTATTAAGGGTCGAAGGAAATACTTTAATAAGTTTTTAACATCTTGGTACAGTCCAAACAAGGAAATATACAAATTCACCCTATCAAAGCTCGAAAAGCTCACCTCACTATGGCTGAACAACTAAAGGGGAGTTAATCTTTAGTAAAATGTACCCATGGAGTAACAATTTAATAAATTTCAGTCATCCCCATTAGCGAAATTTATGCACCCTGGGGGACCCCCACCAAGCCTATAAAAGGGGGTGGTCCCCGCTTCAGTGCTGGCTTTGAACTAGTTGTGACCTGGTTAGAAACTATAATGAACTTTCCAGGTTTACCCACATGGTCAAGGAAATTTAACTTCCTGACTTGGTGCTATTTTCCCAGTTAATATTCATAAGAATGTTGCCCCAATTCATGAGGTTCCACTGAGAATTGGCCAGGGTCTTTTGGCTGATATTGTCATTATTTTCATTCAAAATAATATTTTTATGAGATTGGACATGTACTTGGACGATCATATATGGTGGGCCAAAACTATTCTTACCTACAACATTCTTTTGCTGAAGTCAAGACAGCAATTGTCCAACATCACATCCCTCAAGAATGTTGGGGGGAGAATAGGGCCATAGAAAACATCCATGTACTCGATTAATGGCAATCCCTGTAGCTAAGTATTTGATAGAGTCCTCTTTACCTCTCTTGTGGTTGATGGTAAATGGACCCTATCAAATTGAGCCAAGTTTGCCACTTCTAGGAGGGATGTGATTATTGTAGTATAAGACCATATCAGACACATGAAATGAAGGCATGGGAGCCAGAAGCTCATTAGCAGCTTGTCCATATTTAGTAACCAATTTAGCTATATTTATCATGACCTCAGATTGAAGCTAAATGATATAGTGAGCTAATCTTCTCATGGCTTTTTCAGGTTCTTCACCACTAGAGAAGACATACTTAGCTAAGAGAGCAGGTATTCCTTATTCCCGCCCATACAAGACACAGAATGGAGACATTTTAAAGTTTTGGTGATATCTAATGAGATATGCCATAAAAGCATTGTGTAGGTATTGATCCCAGTGAAGAGGATCAGAGGAGGACACTTTTTTAGAATATAAACCAGGGTTCCATTTTATCTTTCCATGGTCCCATTGGTGGAGGGATTATATGGAGCCAAGAAAAGTTGTTGGGCTCCCATGGATGTGGCCAGGATTTTGACTACTTTGGAGGTGTAGTTCTTGCAATTGTTGCATAGTAGTTCTTGTGGACAGCCGTGACAAGTGAAAATGTTTTGATGTAAAAAGGTGGCTGTTTCCTTGGCCATTTGGGCAGGAAGAGCCACGGCTTTTACCCACTTAGTGAAGTGGTCAATGGCTATGAGGATAAATATGTTTCCACTAGTAGTCTGATGGAGGGGAACTACTACATACAGATTGATGGTGTGGACCGGTTGCTGAGGGGTAGTTGGTTGATACTGGTATCTAGTCTTAAAACCGTAATGCTTCTTACATGTAAGGCAGGCTTCTAAGACGTCAACAATAGATTCCATAATTCTATCACACTAATACCGATCCTTAATCCACTCATAAGTTTCCTTTGCACCTCCATGAACTAGAGTAAAGTGAGCTTCTAGGATAGCAGGTATGCGTTCCAAGGGCTGAAGGTAAGGCAATCCATTTTGCCCCCACCTGCTTATTTAACTTCCCATTCTCCACTTTGGAGTTAAGGTAGTGCCGGGCTAACATCTTCTGGAAAGTCTCATACTCATCCTCCCATTCATTGGGGGTCATTAAGAGGTCATGTAACCTCTCCACCTCACTATTATCCAAATGAAGGACTGGCATCTAAGTCAACCCATAAACTTTCATGTGATGGGTCTCAGCATGGTGTTCAATCTTAATTTGTAATGCTGAATCCTCAGAGCCCAGAGAGCTAACCGGCCAGTAGGATCCTTCATGTTCTGTAGCCATTTCAATGAAGAATGGTCAGTGACCACAGTGAAGGTGAACCCATATAGAAAAGGGATGTAGTGCTTCACAGCAAACATAAAAACAAGGCAAACCTTCTCTGTAACGCTGTAGTTGCGTTCCGCTTTTGAAAGCATTTTACTGAAATAAGATACCAGATAATCAACACCTTTTCATCCAATTAGGCTAAAATGGCCCCAACGGCTTAGTTCAGGCGAAAGTAAATAAGATAAGCAGTTTATTATAATCAGGATGTCTCAGGATAGGACGTTATTGTAGCAGTTTCTTCAGCATCTCAAAAGCGGCCTTTTGTTCAGCACCCCAATAAAAAGGGGTATCTTGGTTAATAGATGAACAAGGGGTTCGCTGAGCTGAGCAAACTTGGGGATAAACTGATGAAAATACCCCATCATCCCTAGAAACACCTTAACATCCCATAAATTTTTAGGGGGAGGAATTTTTAAAAATTGCTTCAGCCTTATTGTGTATGGGTTGGATACCTGCTTGAGAAATGGATGTCCCAGTAAATCCAATTTACTTTGGAAGAAGGTACACTTTGAGGGTTTCAACTTAATATTTGACTTGAGTAACTGTTCAAACACCTCCTTCAGGTGATCAAGATGTTCGTTCAAGGCTCTCAAAAAACACTGTGATTCATCAAGTAGACAATGACACAAGTTAACTTCAGTTCCTAAAGGTGTGATTCATCTCATGAAGGAAAGTTGCAGGTGCGTTACGCAACCCTTGAGGTAATTGGGTGGGTTGGAAGAGACCCTCAATACAAATGAGAACACATTTTCCTGATCTTCAGGGAAAGGTCCATTTTCAAGTAGCCACTAGCCAAGTTTATGGCGGAGAAGAAGTTAGAGCCAGAGATTTGTACCAGGGATCATCAATATGGTGGATATGATAGCTATCCTTTTTCATGAAGTATATAACTTGCGGTAGTCCATGATTATCTGATGACCTCCGCTTTTCTTTTTAATTAGCAACAGGGGGAAGACCAAGGGCTTTCTGAAGGAACTTTTAACCCCGCTTCTAATAACTGCTGGAGCTCTTCCCTCATCTGCTATTCTTCCACCTTTGACTTATGGTAAAGTTTGGACTGAATAGGGCGGGCATCACCCACATCAATGGAGTAACTCCAGCCCTTCATGTGGCCATAGTCATTATCCAATTTGGAAAATATGTCACTATATTCGTCTAGTAAAGTATGGACTTTTCCAGCTCATCTGGGGTCAACTTATCCAAAATATGAACATTGGGCAAGGTACACACCAGGTTGTCCATGGGAAAGCCAAAATACGCCATAGAGCCAATGGAGTGGATACATTCGATGTCCACCACTGGAATTAAGAAGCCTCTGCCAACCTCCTGGTATTTTCTTATAACCATGTACTTGTTAATGAGGTTTCCCAAAAGAATAGTAATAGGCCTCCAGTAGGTTGGGTCTAGTATCTCAAGCAATACCTGATTCTCCTAGGGCTAACGCCCTCAAGATTTATGAGGTGCAACAAGCAGTGGTTTGGAATTTGGAGCGTAATTTTTGTGTCTACCACTCGTTGTTAACCAGGCTTGATCAAGACCTCTTCTGCTTATATAAAGGGATACCATCCCTAGCATCCACTAAATCAGGCTTTTTCTTTGTGTTGCGGACAGAGGTTGAATAAGGCAAAGTAATAGCTGAAAGGGGGTATTCAACCAGGCAAGAGTATTTGTGCTTGCTTGGTTCTTTATTAGATAAGACTAAAGGAACTTCATAGTTGAGTAACGTGAGGAAACTTTGCTTCATGTTAATCATTCCCTCATACTCGTAAAAAACTGGGTACCAACGAGCATATCATATGCGTTGTTATCCAAAACCGCAGCAGGGGCCAATAAGATAAGCTTCCCAATTTGAATGGGAAGGGAAGAGTATGCCCTGATAGCAGGTATTGTTTGGGCCTGCGGTTCCAAATTCTTTATTGTACTCCAATTCAGGCGCCAGATTTATCTTTTTTATAAGCTTTGTGGAGATCACGTTAACTGGGGAACCAGTGTCCAGGATGGCCAGTGTTTGGACTTTTTGAATGACCAGTTCAACCTTAGTGAGTGTTTCTCCAAAGTAAGGCAACAAAGCTAAGACCTCCTTTAGCTTGAATGTGGAGTTTAGTTTTTGAAAAGTCTTGAGGTATTATCTAGTATGGAAATCATGGGATAGACCTTCTGAAGAGGTTGAATCAAGCCAGCTAAGAATTGATCACCACCGCTGCCAGTGTCAATAACTTGCAGACACCCTAGAATTTGTTTGAGGTACTTTTCTTCAGGTATGATGGACTTATCTACTCCTCCAGCGTCCAAATAATCAGGAACTTCTATTTCCGTGGGGGCTCCCAATATATAGTAATCTATGTCATCGTATCCCCCTCATATCCATCACCAAAAGTATTCTCAAGCACTGGTAAGGCCGCAATTGAGGTAGGGGAGGCGGCCACACAAGGTTGGATAGTATCCTCTGACCATACGTCTTTCCAACAAGCCCTTTATTGCACAGGGGTTACCCTTGGGGCGCGCAATTACCAGCTTAGCTGGAGGGGAAAGCACAGTAGAGGTCTCCGATTTACAGGAGTGAGTGATATCATTTTTAAGTCGCCCTGAGGAAACAGGTTTCACTGGGAGGGTAGGCACAGGTGGGCTCATCCCTAACTGTTCTGCATGCCAAAACTCCTCAATGGTTAGAACTGAAGGTTTCACCTCAGCTTCATTCATTATTTCACATGAAGGGAAAATAGTAACGTCTAACAGAGCCTCTTTTATGTTGCGGATAGTTTTAAAGTGACATTTCACTGAGATGATATGCCTGGCGAGAGAGGGTTGAGAATCTAACCCAGTTAATATGGCTGCAATAGCATCATCCAGGGTTAGCATATTAGATGTTGATAACCTTTGCGCAGTAAGGTAAAATCGCTCAGCAAGAGCAGAAGACAGATTGCCCTCATACATGCTAAGGCGCATAAAGGCCTATTTTTCCCTGTGTAGACTCTGATTTGATCCAAATTAGCCAAAAGAGCCTCATTCAACTCTGCCCAGGTGTGAAGAGTGTCCATATAAGGGACTAACATCTCCTGTGATAAGTGACTTAAGCAAGGAAGAATGTATCGAACTTTTTGCTTATCAGTGGTGCCATGCATGGCAGATTTGTATACATACAAAAAGGAAGCAATACTCCTTTTACCAGGGGTGTACTTGTCTTTAAGGGGGATTGTTAAGGGCGTTGCTCAAGATTTTTAAGATGAGATAATTTGCTGGCGAGTTTCTTTTCCAAGGCACCTATTTATAATTCAGTTGGAAAGGGAAGAGTTGGAGGGCTACTCACTTTAAAAGCCTCCAATTTTGAGTTTGTTTCTTGGTGTATAGGGTAACCCATGTAGTGAGCACTACTTTGTGGGAATCCATTAAGTTGTTGCTCGCTGGTGCTTGTAGTCGCTGAATTCCACAATTTAATTTTTTATACATAAAGTTAAAAAGCACTAATAAGTCAAAAGGTTATTTTGAAATGTTTTTATTAGTGTGAGTATGGGAGAGGAAAAACAAACCCTCTTTATATCTGACTGCTCAATAATTAAAATTGTATTGAGGGTTAAATCAAATTCATTGGTAAGCTCAGAACAGCTTGATAAGTCTGAATAAAGAAATATGCAGATTCATGCTATCAAAGCTCAGAAAAATCGCTTCACTATGGCTGAACAACTGAAGGGGAGTTAATCTTTGGCAATACGTACCCATGGGGTAACAATTTAAAAAAATTTCAGTCATCTCCATTAGCGAAATTTATTGCACCCTGGAGGACCCCAGCCAAGCTTATAAAAGGGGGCGGTCCCTGCTTCAGTGCTGGCTTTGAACTAGTTGTGACCTGGTTAAAAACTTTGATACTCCCTGTTTTACCCACATGGTTAGGGAAATTTGACTTCATGACTTGGTGCTATTTGTCCAGTTAGTAAAGATAATAGTGTTGCCCCAATTTGTGGGGTTCCACCGAGAATCAACCAGGGTCTTTTAGCTAATATTGTCGTTATTTTCATTCAAAATGATATTTTTATGAGATTGGACGTGTAATTGGTCAACCATAATTGGTGAGTTAGAACTATTCTTTCCTAAAACATTCTTTTGCCAAAGTCAATATGGCAATTGTCTGACAATAAGCAAATACTCCCCTGTGTCAACCTTGTGAAGCATGTTTTTTGCATATCCTAGGTCAGGGTCTTAGGCGAATATCTCCCAGTACTTCTCAGATAGCCATAGTATCTCTTGCTGCCATCCAGTTAATTCTGCCTTCTGCTCTAAGTCTATTAAGACATTGACACTTTTAGCAGTTTCTTCTAGTGGGTCTGTAATTAATCCCCTTATTTTGCGGATTAATATAGTAACATTAAGTTTCATTTTAATCCTAACTTGAATTGATGATCATCATCTTCAGCATTTCAAGCTCTCTAATTAATTGAATAATATCAGGTTGAATGATTTCCTCCACTATCTTATATCAATCGCTTCCTTTTTTGACCTCATTATCTTCATCATTATTGCATTCCAATACTCTGGATTGATTGCTTTCCATATCAATCTCATCTAATGTCTCATCTAGTGACTCATCTAAACACCTCACACCTTTGTATTATTTCCAGCAGACCCAGTTTCAATGTGAGTTGTCCCTGCTGACAATTTTTATCTTAAGTAGATGTCTTGTGGAAAAGGTTTTCTGTAGCGCTAAAAAGTTCCACATCTAGGCTTCAAGATCTTTTCACAAATCTTTAGTATCTTTATTCTCCTCTTAAGCATAACAAGATTCATATTTCTCTCCAGGTTCTTCCCCCTATTTTTGGGTGGTAAGGTTTACCGTCACTCCACTTTCCTATAGTGGGGCGTTAAATATGGATTTTTAATATCATTTACAGAATTTAACTTTACAGGTTCAGTTATGTACACGATATGAGTTGCTTGATAGTAATAGATAGATGGGCAATATTATGAAGACCAATATCCATAGTTGAATATTTAACCCAGTAGATTGGTGGTCCAACGCTAAACTTGGGATGATCCACAACATACTGATTATGTTGACTGTTAGGGCTTTCTTCCTTATCTTGGATGAACTTAATACACTCTCAGATCAGATGTTTCCAGCCTTAGTTCCCATCACGCTGAGTTGGCAGAGATCTACTTCAAAGTTTTTTATTTTATGAGAATATCCAATCCTTACTCTTTCTCACACAAAAGAGTTAACAATTATTGTATTACAGCAATAATAACTGAAGATGAATAGAACTTGATAATAAATTAGATTTAGTGTGAGATCTGCTTTAATATCTAAAATGCTAGGAGTTTATAGAGGAATTTGGCGCCCAACTCCTCAGTTGGAACCTCAGCCATGAAACGGCAGCCATTGATGTTGACTTTTCCTACATAGTTTTTTACAGCGATGGTCTTCTCCATCGGCCTAAGGATTTCTCCGCCAGACATCCCATAGACCTGAAAATGGAAAGAACCAAAACGTGTCCCTAACATTTCCACTCAATCACAGCAAACTAACCACATTTGACTAATGTTAAAATTTGGGGAATTGCTGCTTGTTCACAAAGAATAAGACTTAATTGATAACTGAACAGGTTCAGTATGTGCACTCTTCGCGTTGTCTGATGATATAAAATATTTGATTAATAATAGTATGAAGACTACTATCCATAGTTGAAAAGACAACCAGTTCTGGTCCAATGCTCAACCTGTATTTCTCCTCAAAATACTCATGATTTCCTCAATAGAGATTTATATCCTTATCCGCTTAACTTGATCCAGCTCAGATCCCTAGTTTAAGGCCTTTCCTCTGGTGACATGAAGTAAGCATCAATTTCCATCTTAACTCAACTTCTCTTATAAAGATCCTCAATCCTTACTCTTTATCCTCTTAAAGAGTCCCCAATTACAGCACACAAGCAATAATTTCCTGAAGATGAATAGAACTAAAATCAATAATAATTTCTTCTAATTACCTTCTTTTTTATTGAAGTGAAGTATCAGGGGAATTTATAGAAGGAATTCAGCAACCAACCCTTGGTTGGCACCTCATACATGAAATGGAAGCCATTGCTGTTAAATTCCCTTTGTCATTTCACCAGCGATGGTCTTCCCCATCCTTGTTAATATTCCTTCTTCAGACTTCTCGAGTTCTAAAATGGAAAGAGTCAGAAAACGTGTCCCTAAAATTTTCCACTCAATTCCAACAAACCAACCATATTTGGTGAGACTTGCTTAGTTAATGTGACTTTTTTATCCATTATGGCAGGTCACAAACCAACTGATCGATTCACTAGTTGCAGGTGGCATCACTTGCCTTGCAACTTGCTCCTTAAATTCCTAATTGGTTGGTGATGAAACCCAACCAGTCCCAATTGGTACACCTGACATTTAATTATTGATCAACATCAGATGCCCCCATTTTGTCAGAAACTCTTCCCAATGAGATCTTAAGCATTCACACGGATTGATCCCCAAATGGATCTGATCCTGGTGAATTACCTAAAATCCTCTGAACATTTTACTAACCCAAAATCTGGGTAACTGATGTTCAATTCACTTGCCATAGGGAATTATCTCCTAGTGATTCATGGCAATCTAGATGGCTGGAAAGGTGTGCAAAAATCCCAACACATCCCTCCTCTTGCCTAGATTTCCAGCAAGAATAGAATCAGGACAGAGAATACTGCCTCAGACACCAGGTCAAATATTTCTTGATTTCTAGTGGAGCACAGATGATCTGCACTCAACGCAGCTCAGGACAACCTTTGGCATGCGGTTCTCTTCCTCATCCTCCTCACTACCACCTCCTCAGAGCGTGGTCCCCACAACCCTCTGTCGTGCTGGGCTGATAATTTACTCATGATAATACTAATCCTGTGATCCAGTTTTCCCCCATAAGGGCATATGACCTGCTGTAATATTCAAGATTCTTGGTCTGGCGTCCTTGATTTCCTGATCTTCCTCCTCATCTTGACAGGAGCTTCTTGCTGTTAATGTTTATTTCACAGCACAATTAAGAATGCTCATTTATCTTCACTCCTGTAATTACTTGTAATAATTTATTGGCTCATATGATTCTTGGTTTTTTCTCTGAAGAGCTTATCTCATTAACTTTGAGATTAATTTCTCCAAAATTAGAGCTTAATTGATTCCAAAGTAAATAATGTTGACTGTTTTAAAAGTCTGACATCCTCCCTCTCGTCCAGATCATATGTTAAATTTAAATTTTGGTACCAACAACTGCTTGACAGCCTGTCTGACAAAGATGTTCAGCTCTTCCAACTGATGAAGTGATCCGCATAATGAAACCTCTTCTATGGTCCCCCTAGGACTCATACTCTTAGTCAAGTACCTGTAGCCTGTCCTTCCATGGAATTACAGGAAACGGTATCCATTCCCAATAAAACCAGGTTAGCAATCATCTCAAATGACTCATGACCAATCCTCCCTCTGTCATTGATTCCCAAATTAGATTCCAAAACTCTATTGGATTCAGCACTACTTGCAGATACATTTAAAATCATTGTCAAACCTCCTGAAGCAATGCCCTCTGCTCTTGATCAATCATTCCTCACCGGATTGGACTTGCCTCCAGAGTTCTTTTTCCAACTCGACCAGTTAAAAAAACCAGCTGTTTTGTCAACCAAACTAGCCATTAAGAAACCACAAACATTTTCAAACTCCCTACGCAGAATTAAGACCCAAGTAACCAATGCTCTATCCATAGCTCTGAACCCTCCAATCTTGAAAGCATCCTAGATCAAGACGTTTCAGCCTATGCCCTTCACTTTGCCAACCAAGTTCTTTGAAGTTGAGTAATGAATCTTCCAGCTCTCCCAGCTTCCATTGCTCATTCTGCTTTTGCCTTCAAGAAGCTCTTAGTTATTGTCTGAGGGATGCCATCCACTCCCTGCACAACTATATTGTTTCTGGAATGTCCCATCAGTACCTTCCCCTAATTACTTTAATTGGGGGAATGATTCAGCAACCCGCACCTAGTATCTCTTGCACAATGCTGGCTCATATGTCCAACGTTCTTAACAAATCACATTAGCAAGCACTCAAGACCAATCTTCTGGCTCCAGTGCCATATTGGGATTAATTGGGGTTATTTGTTGACTGCCTCTTCTTGTTATGTTGCTTCCCTCCTCAATCTGGGGTATCATGTTTGGTAAGTATGATTATTTCCATCTCTCTTCCCCTAGTGCATTCTCACAGGGATCAGCCTCTGCTCAATGAACTTGGCTTTGAGTAGGTCTAGACCTTACTAGAATCTGATCTCACTTATCTTTGATGGTTTATTTACTCCTACTGCAATACATCCTCCCTCCCATAATGAGGCAACATAGGCGGAATAATCCTTGAGTTGAGGATAACCAATAAAAAATCATAAAAAATATATCTTTTTCTGTGCGTTGTTAATACATATATTTTTTACTATATTTCTATCAATCTTTTATTTTTTTCTTTTTTTATATGGGACATGACCTTCACTTGGTTCAGTGGTTCAACTTTTTTATTTATTCCCCCAAACTGGTTCTGAGGTAAACTTTGACCTACCAGTTTTCTATGGTTAAGAGGTCTTATATTTTAAGACTTAACCATCTATTTTGATTCAGAGGTCCTTTTTTAAACTTAACTTAATCATCAGGACATATCCATCCCAATGATTCAGTGGTCCTTTGGGAACTCTATTCTTGTTATTTTTCTTTGATCCACTGCTTCAAACATTCATCATGAACTTGATTAAATATCCTTTCACCCAAGAGGTTAAGTAGGAATCCAGCTATGTTCTCACTCGCTGGTGCTTCAGGACGCTGGATTCCATAATGGCTATTTAAATTAAAATGTAAATACTAATAAAAAGATTTAGTTTATAAGATTTTTATTTGTAAGCGTGAGAAAAGAAAGGAAAACGATCCACTTTCATATTTGACTGATCAGTATTTAAACTGTCTCAAGGGTCAAATAGAATCATGAATAAATTTGAGATAGCTTGTTATTGTCCAAATTAGGAAATATGGAATTGTAGCCTATCAAAGCTTAAATAAACTTTTATCATTTAGGATAAATGATGTATGGAGAAGCATTATTGGCTAAAACGTACCCAAGTGGTAATAACTTGATGAAATTCAGCCAATCCCCATTTGCTAAATCTTTTGCACCTTGGGGACCCCCGCCAAGCCTATAAAAGGGGTGGTCCCCACATATGTGCTTGTATGGACCTGATTGTGGCTGGGGGAGTACCATCCAGTGGACGCCCCAGGGTCTTCTGCGTGGTCAGAGAAATACAACTGTTTGATCTCATGGTTATTACCTGAGAAGAATATGAAATTGTGTTACCCCAAATTGTGTTGTTCTACCAAGAAACTCAGGGTCTTTTGGCCAATACTATTGTTAGTATAATTTGAATCATTTAATTTTTTATCACAAGCTTGTAAATGGCTGATATTTCCACTTTTAAGATGAATTCAACCCAAAACATTCTTATTTTCAGCTGTGAGGGAAAATGTCTGACATCACCCCCCTCAAGGATGTTGGGAAAGAATAGGGCCATATGAAATGGCCATGTACGCAATTAATGGTAATACCTGCAGCAAAAGATTTGATAAAGTACTCATTTCCTCTCTTATAAGTGATGGTGAAGGGACCCTCCCAAATTGATCCATGCTTACCTCTTCTATTTATGATGCAGTTATGGTAGTATAATATCATGTCAGACAATTGGAATGTAGGCAGGGGGTTTGAAGCAAAATGGCAGCCTTCCCTTCTTTTGTCACTGTTTTTGCTAAATTGGTCAATGCTTCAGATTGGAGTTGGATTATGCGCTGAGCCAATTTCTTATAACTTTTCAGGTTCCTCAACTTTAGAATAGAATATATTCTTAGCTAAAAGGGCAGGTATTCCTGGTTTCCACCCATATAAGGCATGGAAGGGAGCTATTTTTAAATTCTGGTGATAGCTAATCTGGTATGCCATAAGAGCACTGGGTAGGTATTGATCCCAGTGAAGAGGATCAGAGGAGGCCATTTTTTGAAGAATGGAAACCAAGGTTCCATTTTCTTTTTCCATGGTCCCATTGGTGGAGGGATTATATGGAGCCAAGGAAAGTTGTTTGGCTCCCATGGATGTGGCCAGAATTTTGACTACTTTGGAGGCGTAGTTCTTACAATTGTTGCATAGTAGTGCTTGGGGACAGCCGTGACAAGTGAAAATGTTTTGATGTAAAAAGGTGGCTGTTTCCTTGGCCATTTGGGCAGGAAGAGCCACGGCTTTTACCCACTTAGTGAAGTGGTCAATGGCTATGAGGATAAATATGTTTCCACTAGTAGTCTGATGGAGGGGAACTACTACATACAGATTGATGGTGTGGACCGGTTGCTGAGGGGTAGTTGGTTGATACTGGTATCTAGTCTTAAAACCGTAATGCTTCTTACATGTAAGGCAGGCTTCCAAGACGTCAACAATAGATTCCATAATTCTATCACACTAATACCGATCCTTAATCCACTCATAAGTTTCCTTTGCACCTCCATGAACTAGAGTAAAGTGAGCTTCTAGGATAGCAGGTATGCGTTCCAAGGGCTGAAGGTAAGGCAATCCATTTTGCCCCCACCTGCTTATTTAACTTCCCATTCTCCACTTTGGAGTTAAGGTAGTGCCGGGCTAACATCTTCTGGAAAGTCTCATACTCATCCTCCCATTCATTGGGGGTCATTAAGAGGTCATGTAACCTCTCCGCTTCACTGTTATCTAAATGAAGGACTGGCAGCTGAGTCAACCCATAAACTTTCATGTGATGGGTCTCAGCATGGTGTTAATCTTAATTTGTAATGCTGAATCCTCAGAGCCCAGAGAGCTAACCGGCCAGTAGGATCCTTCATGTTCTGTAACCGCTTTAGGGAAGCGAGATCTTTAAACACAG
This sequence comes from Massospora cicadina, assembly GCA_022478985.1. Taxonomy (NCBI): domain Eukaryota; kingdom Fungi; phylum Entomophthoromycota; class Entomophthoromycetes; order Entomophthorales; family Entomophthoraceae; genus Massospora; species Massospora cicadina. The sequence continues at coordinate 6,761 of JAKSZP010011361.1, read as the reverse complement.
TGAAGGCGGTCCCATATAAAAAGAAGTGGTAGTTCTTAACAGCTAAAAAAATGGCAAGTCACTCCTTCTCAGTTATGCTGTAGTTGCGTTCCGCTTTTGAAAGCATTTTACTGAAGTAAGATACTGGATGATCAACACCGTTTTTATCCAATTGACTCAAGATTTCCCCAACGGCGTAGTCTGAGGCGTCAGTAAACAAGATAAAAGGGTATTATAATCTGGGTGCTGTAAGGTTGGACGTTGTTGTAGCAGTTGCTTCAGCGTCTCAAAAGTGGTTTTTTGTTCAGCACCCCAATAAAAGGAGGTATTCTTGGTTAATAGACGGACAAGGGGCTCGCTGAATTGGGTGAACTTAGGGATGAACTGATGGTAATACCCCATCATCCCTAGAAACACCTTAATATCCCATATATTTTTAAGGGGGAAGCATTTTTAAGATTGCTTCGAACTTGTCCTGTATGGGTTAAATTCCTTCTTGGGAAATGGAGTGGCCAAGGAAATCCAATTTTTTTGGAAGAAGGTAAACTTCAAGGGTTTAACTTAATATTAGACTTACGTAACCATTGAAACACCTCCTTCAAGTGATCAAGATGTTCGTTGAAGGTTTTTGAGAACACTGTGATGTTATCATGATAGAAGATGACACAAGTTAACTTTAGGTCCTGCAAAATGTGGTCCATTGCATGCTGGAAAGATGCAGGTGCGTTGCACAACCTTTGAGGTAATTTTGTGGGTTGGAAGAGACCCTTACTGCTAATGAGAGCACATTTCTTCTGGTCTTTGGGAGAAAGGTCCATTTGCCAATAGCTACTAGCCAATTCCATTGCAGAGAAGAAGTTAGATATGGAGATTTATGCTAGGGCGTCATTAAGGTGGGAAATATGATAGCTATTATTTTTTATGAGGTTGTTTAATTTGCGGTAGTCCATGATTATCTGATGACCTCCGTTTTTCTTTTTAATTAGCAAGAGGGGAGATGACCAAGGGCTTTGGGAAGGAACTAGTAACCCCGCGTATAGTAACTGCTGGAGCTCCTTCCTCATTTGCTGTTCCTCCACCTTTTTTTTTGAAATAAGGTTTGGACTTAATAGGACGGGCATCACCCACATCAATGGAGTGACTCCAGCCCTTTATGTGGCCATAGTCATTATTAGATTTGGAGAATATATCGCTATAGTCATCCAATAAAGTATGAACATTTTCCAGCTCATCTGGGGTCAATTCATCTGAAATATGGACGTTAGTAAGATACATACTAAGTTATCAGCTGGCAACCCCAAATCCGTCATTGAACCTATGGAGTAAATTTGTTTGATGTCCTCCACAGGGCTTGAAAATCCTCTGTAAATCTCCTGGTGTTTTCTTATGAACATGTACTTATTGGTGAGGTTTCCCAGCAGAATAGTTATAGGCCTCTGGTAGGCTGGGTCTAGTATCTCAGGTAATACCTAAGGTCCAAGTGGCTAACGCCCTCAAGACTTATGAGGTGCAACAAGCAGCGTTGTGGGATTTGGAGAGTGATCTTTAAGTCCACCACTCGTTGTTCACCAGACTTAATAATGACTTCATTTGCCGCATAGAAAGGGATTTTATCCCTAGCATCCACTGAATCAGGAAAAATTTTGGTGTTGCGGCCAGAGGTGGTATAATGTAAAGTCATAGCAGAAAATGGATATTCCACCAGCCAAGAGTATTCATGCTTGCTGGGTTCTTTACTGGATAAGAATAAAGGACTTCATAGTTGAGTAATGAGAGGTTTTCTTGCTTTATGTTAAAAATTCCCTCGTACTTAATCATAAAGTGGGTACCTATGAGCATATCATAGACGTTGTTGTCCAAAGCCACTGTTGGTGCTGATAAGGTAAGCCTTCCAAAACGAATAGGAAGGGAAGAATATGCCCCAATGGCGCAGGTGTTTTTTTGGGCTGTCAGTCCTGAACTCTTGATTGTACTCCAGATCAGGCGCCAGCTTTATCTTTTTTGATGAGCTTAGTAGAGATTAAATTAACTGGGGAGCAGTATCCATGATGTCCATTACTGGACTCTTTGAACAACCACTTCAACCTTGTTGAGTGTTCCCACAAAGTTAAGAGACAAAGCTAAGACCTACTTGAGCTGTAATGTGGAGGTTAATTTATGAGCAGTTTCAGGGTATTTATTCCTGATGGAGTTCATGGTATGGACCCGCTGAAGAGGGCGAATTAAGCCAACCAAGAACTCATCACCATCGTTGGCAGTTTCAATAACTTGGGCACCCTAATATTTGTTTGAAGTAGGTTTCCTCAGGTATGGTGGTCTCATCGACTCCTCCAGCGTAAAAATGATCAGGAACCTCTACTTCTGCGGGAGCTCCCAATAAATAGTAGCCTACATCATCACCCCCTCAGATATATCCCCAAGAGTATTCTCCACAACTGGAAAAGCCGTGATTGAGGTTGGTGAGACGGCCACAGGAGATTTGATAGCCTTTAGGCGCGCATTTACCAGCTTAGCTGGAGGGGAAGGCACAGCGGCTTTGGTAAGCTTGTGCGGGAGTATGGTATTAGCTACCTTACAGGGCTCTAAATTATAGGAGGGGGTAATATCAGTTGTGAATTGCAATGAGGAAGCATGTTTCACTAAGGTAGGTACAGGTGTGCTCACCCTCAACTGTTCTACAGGTGAAAGCTCTTCAACGGTTAGAACTGAAGATTCCACCTCAGCTTCATTTATTGTTGCACAGGAATGAAAAATAAGCAACGTCTAACTGAGCCTCCTTTATGTCACAAATGTTTTTAAAGTAACGGTTCAATGAAATGATATGCCTGGAGAGAGGATTAAGAAGCTAACACAGTTAATATGGCTGTGATAGCATCATCCAGGGTTAGCATGTTAGCCGTTGATAACCTTTGTGCAGTGAATTAATATTTCTCAGAAAAGGCAACGGTCAGTTCACCCTAAATATGGTAAGGTGCATAAAGGCCTGTTTGTCCCTGTTAAGACTCTGCTTTAAACCAAATTCAGCTGAGAGAGCCTCTTTCACCTCTGCCCAGGTATGCAGATTTTACATGTAAGGAATTATCATTTCTTGTGCCAAAAGACTTAAACATGGAAGGATGTGCCGAATTTTTTTGCTTATCAGTGGCATCATACATAGTAGATTTGTATACATACTAAAGGGAAGCAATACTCCCTTCACCAGGGGTGTACCTGTTTTTTAAAGGGAGTTTTAAGGGGTGCTGTTCCAGCTCTTTAAGACGGGATAATGCGCTGGCAAGTTGCTTTTCCAAAGCAGCTATTTGTACTTCAGTGGAAAGGAAAAGATTTGAGGGCTACTCACTTTAAAAGCCTCCATTTTTGAATTATTTTTGGTATATAGGGTAACCCATGTAGTGAGCACCACTTTGTAGTAATCCAACTATGTTCTTGCAAGCTGGTGCTTCGTGCCGCTAAATTCCACAACGGCTATTTCAATTGAAATGTAGATAATAAAAGCTTTAATTATAAGATTTTTATTAGTAAGCGCAGGAAAAGAAAGGAAAACGATCCCCTTTGATATTTGACTGATCAGTATTTAAATTGTCTTGAGGTCAAAGTTAATTCAAGGATTTATTTGGAATGGCTTGTTATCCTCCAAATTAGGAAATATGAAATGAAGCCTATTGAAGCTTGGAATACTTGCTTCACTTAGGCTGAATGATGGATGGGGAAGCATTGTTGGATAGAACGTACCCATGGGGTAATGGCTTGATTAAATTCAGCCAATCCCATTCGATATATCTTTTGCACCTTGGGGGACCCCCACCAAGCCCATAAAAGGGGTGGTCCCCACATAGGTGCTTGTATGGACCTGGTTGTGGCTGGGGGAGTACCACCCAATAGATGCCCCAGGGTCTTGCGCATGGTTGTAGAAATATGACTGCTTGATCTCATAGTTATTACCCAAGGAAAATCCAAAATCATGTTAACCCATATTGTGGGGTTCCACCAAGAATCTGCCAAGGTTTTTTATCTAATACTATCATTAATATCATCTATATCATTTAAAGTAGTATCACAAACTTTTAAATGGCCGACATTTCCCCTTTTCAGCTGAATTTGACCCAAATCATTCTTATTTTTTAGCTGTGAAGGCAAATGTCTGACATTGATGAAATAGGCATCTGTCACCATCTTGACAATACTCTCAAATGGACCCAACCGCAATGCATCTAACTTGTTTCTTCACCCAAAACCATGCATATTGCCATAGGCAACTTGTTGCTTATTTTGTATTATGATAAGGCCAGTTGGTCCTTAATATCCATTGTTTTTGCCTTGATCCTTTTTTCAAGGTCATATCAAATTCTTGTGGTTGAATCCTGAAAAGGATATTTGACAATTGGATCAGGTACTGCTTGGCACTCATCCTTTATGTTGGTTTTAACACTGAATATAGAATTGGCAGCAACATGACCTTTTTTCCATATAGTAATTTAAATGTCATTTTTCCCATCGCCATATAATGACTTATATTATATATAAACATCACCAAACTGAGGTACGTTCCCCATGTGGAAGTTCTCCCTGCGACCAGCTTCCTCACTGTAATGGCCCGCACCCCATTGATCCGCTCTACCAGTATGTTTGTCTCCATCCAGTAAGGTACTGACAAAACTCCTCAGATCCCCATTTTTTCATTCAATCTTGGGATCATGTGGGATGTGAAACTCGTTTTATTGTCACTCAACAAGGCCTTCACGCATCCATGTTGGTATACTACTTGATCCAGGATAAATCTTGCAGTGCTTGTATCGTCTACTTTTTCCAGGGCCTTTGTTTTGACCCATCTAGTAAGATGGTCAATTACAACTATAATGTATTTGACTCCCCTGGTACTCATGGTTAATGGTCCTATCATGTCAATGGACATCATATGCCAGGAAAATCCAGGGTGGACCGAGTTGATATCTGATCATGTTTTTGTGAGGCTCGTGCAACTGGCACTCCACACAACAAATTCAGATAATCCACTACATCATAGTTGATGGACTTCCAGTAATAATACTAGCAAACGTGATTTATTATTCCTTAGGCCTCCATACCTGACAACCTTATGCGCATATTGAACAATAGCTGTGTGTTCTGCCATCTTTGGAAATAATAATTATTTTCATTTGATCATCTTGAATTGATGATCCTCATCTCCAGCATTTTCTGCCTCATTGATTGAATAATATTAAGTCAAACGATTCCCTCCACTATCTTGGATCAATTGTTTCCTTTTTTTGACCTCGTTCTCTTCATGAAGTATTGCAATCAAATAACCTGAATAGATTAATTTCCATATCAATCTCATTCAATATCTTATCTAGTGTCTCATCTAAACATTTTTGTCCTCAGGATTATTTCAAGTGGACCCAATTTCAACCTTAGTTGACCCTACTGATCCTTGGGACTATTTCAAGTGGATCCAATTTCAACCAGAGCTGGCCCTACTGATCATCTTCATCTTAAGTAGATTTCTGGTGGAACAGGTTTTCTTGCAGCACTAGACAGTTCCATATTTAAGCTGCAAGTCCTTTTCCCAAATCTTGAGTATCCTCTTCAGCATTATTCACCATATAAGGGGTCACATTCACATTTCCAATTCTTCAGTTCTTCGATTTGCTTCACTAGATGCTCCACACTTGAGCTGAGTGAACGCACATGAACATGATCCACTTCACATTCCCCCTTCAAGAATAAAGGTTCTCAGACTAATTTTCCATTTTCCTTTTCTAATTATGTTACTTTTCTGAGTAACTCATTTTCAAAATGGAAAAACTGCTTTGACTACTTCTTTATATGGCATCTTTAAATTTTATTCGAGGTGGGCCGACCTGGGGATGATACCGCACCGATTAGGGAAGTGAAGAAAATGGGAAAGGAGGTTAAAACCCGGAAAACCTCCACGCGCGGCGTATGATAGGCCAGGAACTCCATGGACCGCCTTTGCTATTCGCTATCTCAGTTCGGGGCATTGGCGCGCAAAACCAACACAGTCAAAATCGTCCCCTACCCAAAGTCTATTACCGGGATCGAACTCGGGAGGCAGTGGTAGAGGGTCCATACTCTACCACTGGGGTATCCTCCCTTTTTATATGGCATCTTGATTGGAGTATTCTACTCAACTACCCCTGTAGTTAGTGGGTTGGGACCATCTAGTACTAAAAAAAACCCCTGTAGTGAGCACCAATTGTTAAAATTTAGAGGCTTTGCTGCTCGTTCACAAATAATCACCCCTAATTAATAATGGCACAGGTTCAGTATGTGCACTATTTGCATTATTTGATGATATATGATATTTGATTAATTTAAATTTATTGTGGGGAAGGCTGACCAGGGGACAGACACTTTCCAAATTTAAACACGAAAGAAAATGAAACTTAATAACAGGGAAGGCACCCCAGAGAAGCGATGCTATCTCTTGTTGCCAGCGGAACGCCACTATGGGGAGGAGGGAACGTGCAAAGGGGCTTTAACCACAATTGAACACGTGTGGAGGAAAGGGTCCAAGTTTATGAACCAAACTGTGAACCAGGAGGAGGCCAGCTGACGGTGACGCAGTGGGAGGTACCCAAACATCCACGCTTGAAAGTGGTACACCAAATGTGACCAGAATCTGTGGACAGCTTCTGGGTGGGTGGGGGTGGAGCCTGCGATGGCATCCAAGACAATCGTGTGGATAGTCCACATGGCGATTGTGACCACCAGAGCACGGAGGGAGGGTGGAAGAGGGGATACCATGGATATAGCAGACA
>JAKSZP010011360.1:0-25964 GCA_022478985.1 Massospora cicadina | reverse complement strand
TTGATAATCTCAGCACAGATTTCACTGATTCCCTGCAACAGTTCTGCTGAGTTGAGTGAGGAAATTGGGGGTGGGATCCAAAGCGGACGAGCTGTCACCCATCGCTTGTCAACTATGTGGGCAAGATCACCTTGGGTGATGAGGGGTACTGCCATCCTCTTCTGTGTTTTCTTATTTGGGAATGGAAAGATAGCTCAATCGAGAGCCAAAGGACACCCCCTGAGACTTACAGTCATCCTTTGCTTTAAATAGTCTTTGGACAGGCGCACCTCTTTAAAATTTGCTTTTAATTTATCTATATTAATAGAGAAAAGGAAATATGGATATGAAAAATGTCTGTAGAGGTAGGAACTAACCCAGTGCATAACTAGTCATGTGCACAGTCACTCATAGAGGTTAGTTGGTGGTTCCAGGCCTTGAGTCCATTCTTAGTCCTTATAAGGTGTACATCACCGTATAGTCATTGAGGTTGATCCTTATAGTTTAAAAAAATATATGAAAACTGATATAGTTTGAAGATGCTTATATTTTTTAGATACTTTTACAATATGATTTTGGGACAATGAGTTCCTTTAATTGCAAGAACATAAAGAGAGCCCAAATTGTAAATTTAAGAAGTAATTAAATTTCCAAACAAAATTTTAAGATACTTTTAGTCACTTTTGTGATATAGAGCTACAACTATATCTGTTGCTGGATAATTCACATATAGTTTAAAGTAAGATATAAAATAATCTTAAGTGATAAATGGGGCTTTTTCAATAAATGATGAGGGATTTGGGAAGGACTAACCAAGTAACCAACTACAGAAGAGATATCACTCCTGAAATAAAACCATTAGTCTACATATCACCATAACTTGTGGCAATTAACCCTTAACTACTTTCAAAGCAATACACAGACTCAGCAGTGCTCCTTGATTATAAGACAATGTGAAAAAAGATGTGACAAGATGTCTGAGATCAGGAACTGGTTTTGATAGTACTAATTATTTTATGGCTTTTCTTATAGATAAATATAATAGTTAAAAAGCTAGAAAATTTATTTTATAATTGCTCAGAAGTTAGAACTTAGGTCAACAGAAGACTCTCTTTCTTATATAAAACATAATGAAAATAAATGTCTAGATTTGAATTAGTCTATTTGATTAGCTGTATATAAGCTTAACATTTATGAAATTATAGAAATTCTGAATTTTTAAATTTATTGTGGGGAAGGCCAACCATGGGACGGACACTTCCGAATATGACTCAGACGAGACAAAACTCAGTACCAGGTGAGGCACCCCAGAGAAGCGATGCTATCTCTTGTTGCCAGCGGGAACGCCACTTATGGGAAGGGGGAGGGAACGTGTGTAGGGGGCGTAGCCACTATTGAGCATGTGTGGAGGAAGGGGTCTGATTTGATGAACCAGATTGGGAACCAGGAGGAGACCAGCTGCCGGCGACATGGTGGGAGATATCCAAACATCCACGCTTGAAAGTGATCCACCAAATGAGACCGGAATCTGTGGACAGCTTCAGGGAGGGTGGGGATGGATCCGGCGATGGCATCCAAGACAATCGTGTGGATAGTCCACATGGCGATTGCAACCACCAGAGCACGAAGGGAGGGTGGGAGGGGGGAGGCCATTGATGAAGCAAACATACCTCTTGACAGACTGAAGGGATGTGTTTGTTCCTGGCCTAGCAGACGTTGGACTTCGCGCCATATTACTATAGAGGTGGGGCACTTCTCCAGGCGGTGAAACAGCGTTCCATACTGTCCACACACGACACAGGATGAGTGTAAAGCATTAGAGCGCTCAGCTGTATGATACACCCGCCTCAGGCAGCGCCACACATGGGAACGGACTTGAGGCTGCAACAGAGGATGGTGTGCGTATTTCCAGATAGTCTTTTGGGTCTCAGTGGAATAAGGGATGTCCATCATGTCCAGGTAGTCCACCCTGGATAGGACTTGGGGTCGAATGGGGATCACGCCATCATGGATGGGTAGCCCCTGTACCTCTTGTGTGAACTGAGGAGAGGGGCGGCCTCTTCAGGTTGTATGTCCACTAATATGAATTCTCCACTCGGCGCTTCGCATGGAGAGTAGGATTCGTTTGTAGTGGAATTTGGTCCCGTGAGGACCTGTGTCTGATGTGTGTGATGCGAGGTATTTCATCAGGGAGTGGGGGTTTGATGGATTGTTGAGGCCCAAGGCTCGGGAGAAGTTGGAGCGGGCTGCGCGGGACCAGTGTTGGGATGGGAGTGTAGGAGCAGTGACGGCCGCAATCCAGGTGCCTAGGATCTTGGCGGCATGGGCTTTGAAGTCTTGTAGGCCCATGCCACCATGCTGATGAGGGCCAAACATGACCTTTAGCCGTATTGGTGGAGGGCGGCCTGACCAAAGCCAACCTTGTAGCAAAGCATACAGGGATTTGAAGAAGCTTGGGGAGAAGGGGATGGCGTGAGCTCCAAACCAGACTTTGGATAGGAGCATAGAGTTGGCAAGAACAACCCTGCCAGTGAGGGTAGTAGGGTGGGCTCTGAGAGAGGCGATTCGCTTCGTCACGTTGTCCAGTATATGGCCCTCCATTACTGCTGACGCGTATCCTCCTGCCTCCAACCACACGCCCAGATGGCGTACCGGTCCTATGATAGGTCGCGGCACAAAGGGGAGCACCAGTGGAGCGGTGTGTTTTGAGTTAGTAAGGCGTGGACTTGGGCGAGCAGCTGGGCTGGGTTGGGAACTACTTGCTGGGGCCCAGCAATTCTGAAACTGACCAAGGAGGATGATTTCGGTTTTGGAGGCGTTCAGTGCCACGTTGCTTACCCGGGAATATTCCTGGATGAGGGCTTCAAGCGCGCGTGCATCTTTATTACTAGACACCCCCACCACGCAATCATCTGTAAATGCCATCATCTTGACTGGGGTTTGGCCTGGCACATGGACCCCAGTGAGTTGGGCATTCACATTTCGCAGTAGTGGGTCAAGGCTATTTGTATAAGAGTGGGCTCAGGGGGTCCCCTTGTCGCAGGCCCCTTTGAGGATGGACTACTTCCGTTAGGAAACCTGGGCCGCGCACAGCCATTGTTGCAGATTCCGTGAGCAGCATCACCCAGTTAATGAAGCGGGGAGGTAGGCGGAATTGTTGGAGGCAGGCCCTAAGGTATTCCCAGTTTACTCTATCATAGGCCTTTTGTTGGTCCAAGAATACAAGTGCCCCAGAGGCTGTGGACTGACACACATTAGCCACAGAGTGCACGTTATCCCAAATCGACCTTCTGGGGATGAAACCGAATTGTTCTGGAGAGATGGTGGCAGATGCTAAAGTCCCTAAACGGTTAGCCATGATTTTTTGTTAAAATTTTGGTGTCTGTGTTTGTTAGAGAAATGGGGCGCCAGTTGGCTAAGTCTAGCCTATCCCCTTTCTTGAAGAGTGTGACTGTAAAAGCATCAATTTCCTCCTGGTAGAAGGCGCACTTCCAACAGGCTTTGGTTGAGTGAGGCTAGCAGCAATGGGGATATGTATTTAAAATATTTTTTGTAGAACTCATATGGAATGCCATCTGGGCCTGGGCATTTTTGGTTTGGCGCACCGCAAATGGTAGTCCATAATTCATTTGGAGTAATTAAATTCATTATTTCTGGGTATCGGAAAATGGTGCAGATATGAGCTCTGTTGAGAAACTCCACCATTTTGGCCGGCTGAATTGGTTTGGCTCAGTATAACTTGGAGTAATATCTTTGCATTTCGATTGCCACTTTGGCCAGTGTGTCCACGATAGAATTATCTGATCTTTGCACCTGTGTGCAGGCCACGCTCTGGCGTAATGCAAAAAATTTTCTGAAGAAGTATGCAGTGCACTTGTCACCTTTAGTGATGCGTGTGGCCCTGTATTGGACACAAACCCAATGTTTGTGTTGCCTTTCAAGTGCGTTGAGGTGGGCTGCTGCCTCCGCCCACTTCTGACCCCATGCAGGGCTATATCCTGAGGCTGGAATGTTGGACTCCAAGTGGGCCAATTCTGCCAGCGTGCGCGATATAACCGCTGATGTGGCTCGTGAGCGTCTGGATGAGAGATGGCGATAGTGGCAGATGGTGTCTTTTTTGAAAGTTGCCCATGTGGAAATGGGGTCTGCGCAAAATGGTGCAACAAACGATTTTGCCAAAGTTGCCTCTTCCACCCACATGGAAAATCCTGGCGACGCAAGCTCTGGGGGGCGGATTTTGCACCAATTTGGGGCCTTTGCAACTGTGATGGGTAAGTGGTATGTTATCAAGACCAGTCGGTGGTCGAAGAATTCCATTTTCGTTGTTTTAAAGTGGGAGATGTGGGGTTGGAATTTTGCCGGCGCTAGAATAAGGTCAATGCGGGTCATGGACCTTAATTGGCCGTTGTGGATGTGGGGATGTGTCATGTTTTTGAGCAGTGGGGCATGTCACGGCAGCGCATCCATTAACCCAAGGGTGGCTTTTAGAACGCGTAGTTCTATGTGACCCTGTGGGGCGTGGGGTGAGGGCGGCCACCGGTCCATTGGTGAGGTTAGCCAACAGTTCATGTCGCCAATTAGGAAAGAATCAGGGGGTAGCGGGAGGGATTTGACCGACGAGAAAAATTCCCAACGCTCTTGTGCACCATTTGGGGCATAAATGTTGATGATTGTGTGTGCAACATCAGCCCATGAGAAGGTGACAACGAGCACTTGGTCATTTAGGAATGTTTCTGAAGATGTAAATTTGAAAAAATTGTTTTTCTGAATTAGCACCCCACAGTGCTGCGACCAAAAGGATAGGGATGGTAGGAGCATTGTTTTCCAAGCATCCTCAGAACCTCATGGACAGTGGGTTTCCTGGATGGCCAGGATATCCACGGGTAAATTATTTTGTAAAAAACTCAGTTTCCTAGCCTGGGATGGGGAGGCCTTGAGTCCGGCAATATTCAGTGTCCCTAAAGTGAAGGTTTCCCCCATCACACCTTAGGTGCGAGGGGGTAGGCCCCCTGGCCCACCAGCCTCTTCCAGGTCCCCACGGGCTTTCACAGCAGCGCGGGTATTAGCAGCAACGCTATCGGGGTTTTTGTTAATTTTTGTGGAAAGAGTCACATTGGCTTTGGCCTTCACTTTTTGTTTTCCCGACGTTGGACGAATTTTTTGCGGTGCGGATAAGTTCAGTGCACTGTTGAGTGGGGCAAAAAATTTTTTTTAGTTGGGATAGGTCCCAAGTCAGTTTCAACCAGGGCTTGGGTGCAGCGATTGGGTGAGATCGAATCTCTTATCAGATCCTCAGATTGATTGGCCCATTCAGCTTGGGCCTCCCAATCTGATTGGGTGATGGATTCCCAAGTTGCTTCCACCGTGAAGGTCTCCATGTCCTCCTGGCGTTGTGAGTGTGGGATGGTGGTGGTGACCTTGGCCACTTCCTTGGCCGCGGTCCTATGGGCCTGCTTGGCCTTCTTCCGCTCCTGCAGGGAGATGGGCTTTACCAATAGGTAGCAGCCTTGTGCTCCCCACGGGAAAGCCTCTTTGGTGCTTGCGGTTGGTTCGTAGTGCGCCTTTCCGCTGGCCATGGCCGCTGAGGGGTGCTCTTGGAATGTAACGCCCTCTTTAATGGGGCACGCATGTGCCTTATGGCTGAACGCGTCACAGTGGGTGCAAATGGGGGCGCGCTGTCCACGGTTACCCAGAATGGGTGGGTGGTGTGCCCTGCGATGTCAATAAAGGTGGAGTGCGGGATCTGGGTTAGGTCCTTCATGATCTCCTCAGTTGGGGTCAGAACTGAGATGGCTTTGCCAGTGCACAGGTGTGGCATCAGCATGAAACGTTGCATTTTGAAAGATTGTATTTCACCGTATATGGTGAGACCATCTTTCAGGTGTTGCTCCAAAATGTCACGGCTTACCGTAGTAGGCAAAAAGTCAAACGTGAGGAAAATTTGGTTTGATTTTGTCCATCTGGTGCGTTTAGTTTTGACGACCCATTGCCCTTCAGGGAGGTCGACCACTACGCGCACTGCTGCAGCCTCGTCTGCTGCTATTTTTGCTTTCAAAACCTAGGTCCAGCCAACCGCGTGACATGGAGTGAGGTGCAACATACACCGCGGTCTGGAAAATTTTGTGTACATCTTCACAAAATTTTTCCCATAGGGCCGTTTTTTGGATGTCCAGATACACACGGACTCCAAATTCCACCAATGAGAGTGGCTGGGAATGTGGCATATTGATGTACTGGTTGCATCGTGCTTGCCACGCGAGTATCTCTGGGGAAATTGTGACCGCCAGTTTTTTTAGATTTTTTTCTATTCCACCAGATTCTCCAGGGCGTTTTCAAACGTTAGAGGCCGCGGGCCTTCCGCCTGCTCCTCTTGCCTTGCTTGCCCAACTGCTCCCAGACATGGGCGCAGACTAAATACCCTCTATGAGATTATTAAACTAGAATTAGTCTTGAATTGAATGGGTTGCAAAAGTGTTTGCAACAAGAAAGAAAAGTTAAATCATAGAAATTACTAAATCAACTTTTTTACTATTTTAGAGGGCCACATATTGGCTGGACTCAATTATGATTAACTCTGTGATTACCTTAGTTTAGAGAGTTTTGTGCATTTTATATTCCTTTCATATATCATTATTGTAGTAAGTTTGTCAATAATTTAATCTTATACAAAAATAAATGGATCTGAAGAGCATATTTAGTACACTCCTTCCATCCTTTTATATGGGCAAAATTACATTTTTTAATTATCCCTGAGAATCTGTCAGTTTGGAAAATTTGGAGGCTCTATTTATAGGCTAAGCCTTCCATTACTTTGATAGTGTTCTTACTGTAAAATTTATCCTTATAAGATCTTTTGTTATAATTTTATTAGTTCTGATAGGATTACTAGTATATGAATGATATTTCTAAGATTATAGATAGATGTAATATTTTTATAAATGGTATGCTGATTTTATGTGACATTAAAAATTTGCACTAACCATAATTAGATCAATGTGATAATCAAATATATTCTAAGTCAGTACAACACCTTTGATCTAAAATACTTCCAGATCTTCTCTGGACAGGTTAAAAATCCTCAGCCATTTGACAAGTGAACTCATTTTATAGAATAGTCTTTCCATTTGATGAGATACTTCCGTTGACCCCAATCTATTTTATATCCACAATCTCTTCAGCCTCATGTTGGGTACTTTAAAAGTGAATAGGTTGTAATAGGAGGTATCTCAATGGATCCATGTTTCTTAACAACTTGGGCAAAAAGATGTAAATTGTAGGATGTGCTAGTAACCATTCAGGCAGGACAGACCAAAAGTTAAATTATTTGACGTTTTGCTTAGTAGGGTCCAATCCTGAAAGGACTTAACTTGTGATGAGGATCTTTGAAAATATACCACTAGAGTGTACTAAAACATAGCTCCATTGTAAGGGTCCCCGCCGCAGCCATTAGGCTGGACAGGACGCTGCATCCATTTTGTTAAAAAAAGAAAAGCCCTGAGCACTACAACTAAAGAAAATATTAGACTTGTGGCATACTCTTAATGAGTAATGGATGGCCGCTGCCCCTATATTAAAGTTACCTCTACCCTGGGCTAACAAGTATTTTAACATCATCTTTTTATCATCAATTCTGCTAGGGCTAATTTAGCCAAATTGGGAGCATATGACAAATTTTTTTAAAGAAATCAGAGTATTTAGTTTGAGCCTAAAAGAGCAGAACCATCACTTTTGATCAAGGAAATTTTCCAAGTAGCCAAAATAATTATCCTTCAGATTTAACAATCGAGCAAAATTCCATAAACAAAAAACTTCTAAGATCAGAGTGAAATGTTGGTGCCCTCATATTGTGAAGATCGCCAAGTTGAACCGCTGAAAGAGCCATCCAACATTTATAAGGATGCTAGAGAACAGAATACAAAGCAACATATGTGCAAAGTTCCTGGCATCACAGAAGCATCTGTTTATCCAGCTTATATTGAGTTTTTAAGACGCCTCTCATTCCATACCAGTATAAAACCTGGTACTCTGTGTATGGTAGAGTGCTGGGTTATTTTTATTCTTCTTTATAAAGCAATAATTTTCAAACTATAGAACTTTTATAATTTATTGGATCAAAAGATTATGCTCTTCTAAAAAGTACTGCCACAACCTATGGAGGGCCCTTGATCACTAATCTTAGTAACAGCAGTGATGTTTTGGTGGTGTTTTCTGTGTTATCATCCCTTGGTGAGGGGATTTGAAGGAAAACACCTCAGGCTGTTATAAAATCCATTTCCCTAAAGTATATGTAGGCTGACCCTCACCCTGAATCAAACATACAGAATTCCAATATGATCCACTGTACCTTTGATGACATAAGATAAAATAGTGTGATGGATCATAATGAAAAATAAACTAGCGGAATCTCAATTAATGCTATGGAAACTGCTCCCCATTATCAGATGCAATCCAGGCTAAACCCAATCATAACACCAACCCTCACCTAGGATGGTTAGAACAGCTTCCCTCAACCAACTCAAAGCCTCACATTAGTGCAAGTGGCGTGTGCAAGGTTACTAACCATTCTCAGTTTATTGGTTGTAATATGGGTGATGTTCATAGATCAGTATTTCCCTCACCTCTCCATGCTGATCTTATTCACAAATAATCAGAACAGTAACGTCATGAAGACTAAAAAAGCTATTGTGGTTGTTAGAGTGCTCACAATGGAAGCCAAGTCTTCCCTTGGTATGTCAGATGTCTAAATTTTTAACCCAGGCTTTCAATACTGCAGTATTGTTATCTGAACGAGACCTGTTGATTATGGGTTATCTACAATTGAAATAATCTTATGTGACCTCATGAATGCCATCCTTATATGTTGGTCATGGGTTGCACTGATTGGAGCCATTAAACAAGTAATTCTCACTTGGCAGCACATCTTATTACCCCCCCCCTCAAACACCCAAGACTAAAAATTGAAAGTGATAGGACCTACCTCCTGTAACTCAGATGAAGTAGACCACCAGGTTCTGGGAGTCCTGGATGAGCTTAAATTGCTAAATTTTAATAAGAACTATGAAGGCCTCCAAAGATCAGAAATAATTGGAACTACTTGACGCCTCGCAAGAAAAATAAATTTGTGGGCATACAATCCTACTTACCAGAACTCTCTCTTGAGAGACTCACCCTTACTTTTCACAGTTATCTTGTCAATGGTAACCCACCTGGTGATAGAACCTCAAATCCATATAATAGGTATTTTAACAAATGAAGTCACCCTCGAGTTTATATGACCACATCAAGGCTTTCCTTTAGCTAGCTGATTACTTCCAACCTTCTGATGATATTATCAATGCACCTTTCTGAGCCTCCCTCAACCATGGATTGGGTCATCATGTGGCATGGTACAATAGAACTCAATCCTGGAAGGAGCATACAATCTGACTCAACAGATTGAGTCCCATCCCAGATTCAGATGGAACAAAAAACTTTCCATTCATAAACTGTACCATCACTCTAACAAACCAATTCCATCTGCATCCATTGAGGGGGTGCTTGTGTTGTTAAAGAATGAATAAGAATAGGCTGACAATAAAATATAGGACAAATTCAGCTAGCTAATGTTACAACTGGTTCAATATGCTGGAGAAGGAACACCATGATATGTCCACACATGCACCAATTCTCAATATTGCCCCCTACACCCCCACCCTTTACATGATAGCGGAGCTAATGAGTTGTCATCCCCCTTTAATGACCTTAGTACCACGCTCTGAACCCACAAAATGCAGCCAGACATCTCCACAATTGAGTGCCAACTGCAATCAATAGTGGCTTACCCATGGTCATGGTGGTGCAGCTCAACCTTCTAGGACACAGACTTATGATCTCATGAACAGTGTAGCCAGCAGGCCACATGGAAACCCCTTCATTCTATGAACCCTGAAGCCCCAATTATGTTCCTCTACCAACTCAAAATGATGTAACAGGTAAATAAGAACGCTGCCACAAATCTAATGACCGAAGATCTCAGCCATTTACATCCATTAAGAAATTTATTAGACCCTACTTTGGCCTCATTATCCTATGCCCAAGTGGCAGAAATGTCCTCCCAATTCATTAGCAGACCTTATGATCATGAAAAGCTAGCAGAAAGCTTAAATACCAAATCTGAGGTATGCACCATAAAAGGCATTATAAAATTTTATTGTGCTTATTTATTGTTCATGCCGTAATCAAAGTCAATTTAAGATGTACTGAAATTAACGCCTTGGTAGACAACTGCGCTCCCAGAATTTTTATTAACCTTAAGGTGGCATAAGCTTTAGATCTAGCAGTTAATATGGGGGCTCCAGGCATGGGGGTCTTGCAGGTACTGATGATCATACTGCCCTTATGCAAGCCGTTGCACTTCATAGCCCACAGACATCTCTTCCATGCCAAATTCTTAACAATTCCATGCTTACTATACCTCATGATCCTAGGATTAGGTTAGTGGCACCAAAAGTTTATAACCATTAACCTAGAGTAGAACATCCTCACCTTCATGTTCTTCTACCATACATGAAATATTCCTCTGCTCCCCACACTAGCAGAAGGTAAAGTTATAGTAGCCAGTGTGGAGTATCCACTCCTAAAGCAATAGCCAAAAATCTTATGATGCCACAAAACATGAACCATATAAAGCAATCTTGACGTAAATAGAGCCAATACCTGCCACCCCACTCCAAGATTTTTATAGACTTCCACTTGATGGTGGACCTTATTAAGATCAATTGCCACTTTACCCATTCACTTTAGCCGAGGAACAAGCCCTGAAACACTGGATTGATGATATACTAGCCAAGGGTTAATTAATTAAGAAAACGCCACTGGTATCATCTCTGATGGTTTTCACTTGGAACTTAAATGGCTATTTGTGGCCATGCGTAGATTATGACCACTAAATAATGTTACCATTCCAAACCCTTACTCGCTCCCACTCAAGGCCACAATCTCAAAAACAATCGCAACATACAAGGTACTTTTGAAGCTGGAACTGGTGAATTTATTCCATCAGGACCAGTGAAAGAATTTACAGGAATGGGTACAGCTATCCTAACTTGCCATGGAATCAACCTGTTATAGTCATGCCGTTTGGTTCAAAAATTCTCACAATGTATACCAAAGGGTCATCAATCATGCACTAGGAGACCTCCACTTCACTTGACAGTGATGTACAATGATAACGGTTTTCATTCCCCAGCTGAAACAACATAAAAAGGTTTTTGTAGCAGTGGCCGCCACCCTATAGAAAGTTGGCCTGCATGCAAAGCCCTCAAAGTGTAAATTTCTTTAAGTAAAAACTCACTTCCTAAGAAATCTTGTACTCAAAGATGGTCACGCCATTGCCTCCTTAAAACTAGAAGTAATAAGTGCGTGGTCTACCACCACCGCCCAGAAAGCCCTAAAGCTTCCTAGATCTGGTCACAAGAATAAAGATTTCCTCTGGCAATCTCAAATCTATCTGCTTTCTCCACCCCCAAAAGGCAAGAATGCACCATTCATCTGGTCAGAAGAATGTCAGCAGTTAATCAATGTCATCAAAAGGGCTTTTAACACTGCGCCTTTCTTGTGCAATGCTAATGAAGACAGATTATCATAGTAGCATGTGATGCCTCTGGCAGCCATAGAGCTGTCCTGCTACAAGAGCAAGACAATTGTAAAGCCTGGTACCTTTTTTTCAGGAAATTCACTGGCACCAAATGCTCAAGTGATTTATGTAAAGAGCTGGCTAATTTCACCTGGTTAATGATGCGTTGGCAATACTTGTTGCAGGGAGCCAAATACATGGTGGCAATGCACCTCAGACCATGGTTCAATGACATATTACCACAAAATGCAAAAGCTTGTGCACTATTAAATCAGGACTAGCCACGGCCTCCTCAACTTTGATTTTAAATATGAGTTTGTTTGAGGGAAAACTTACATACTTTTGGATATCCTGAGCAGAAGCCTGATAACTGACCAATTCATATGGAAGATGCAGAACTGGTAACAGTAATTCCCCCAAAAAAAGTCTTGGCGAATACCTCTAAAATAGATTTTTCATTCATCACTGTCACAACCCCCTCAACATCTAAAAACTCACCCATCAAGCTAAAATCTAACCAAACACTGACATTAAAACCCCTGTCCAGACACATGCCCATAAAAAAACCCCACTTTCAATACTGAGGTTTCCCTCTTAAATGCCGTACTAATTGATCAATCAAAAACTCTGAAGGGCAGGACCTAAGAGACAAGATATTGGAAATAAAAAAGCCTCTACACATGGTACTCATAAAAGGATATGATATTTACTTTCACAATTGAATATGAGTACCTGAACTTTTATGCCACAGATCATTCAGAACATCAAGATCCGCTGACCCTGAGGCACCCTGGCATAAAATTTCATCAACTTGATAAAATGAGCATATGACTGTAATGTACTAACAAAGGACATGCCGCCTGGGTGGAACACAGCCTTGTATATAAGCAATCAAAGCTAGATGGAACTGGTCAGAACGGATTATTGCACCCACTCCAACAATTTTCAGGACCATAAACATCAGGTTTGGTGGAGTTTATCATTGGCCTGCCTATCCAAGGCTTGACATGATCATAATAGTCATAGATACGGGTAAGATAAACACCAAAACTATCCCCTGCTCAAAACAACCATGGCTAAGGACACTGATTGGTTATTTATATCCTGCATCTTCACTATGTTTGGAGTATCACAAGAGGTGACAAGTGACAGAGGTTCACAGTTCACCTTAAAATTCTAGAAAGCCCTATGTGAGATGTTAGATATCAAGCCCCACTGGTTGTTGTCATACCACCCCAATCCAATGGACATACAGAATGGAAAAACCAGTCACTCAAAGATATGTTTTCCTAGTTAGTTTACTACTTCCCAGGACACCTGGGAGGGTGACCTCCCAACTTACCAGTTTTCATTACCAATTCCTTACATGCACCAACAGGGATGTCACCAATGTATACCAACATGAGTTATAATCTCACCTTCACTATTGGCCCACGATATGCACTAATTTTTTTAAAAGATAGCTTCACAACACAAATACATAATAAACAAATAAGTGCAAAGACAGCTGACTAAAGCCACTAAGGATGTCAAGCATTTGGCAACGGGAATTAGCGGGCAGCCCCAAGCTACCGGGCAGGCGACCTCATGGCGGTGGATACAAATAATTTCCACTTTGAGGTTCTGTGCCAAAGCTGGCGCATAGAAGATTAAGTTAAATACTCATCAGTAAGGTTTTGGACAATGGTTCTTTCTACGTGGAGCTCCCCCTCATTAAAAAATTTCTTGGATTTCCACACTTCCACGGTGTCCCCATTCATGGGGTAAAAACTAGCAGAGATTGAACTGGTATTATAGAGGAGGACCAGAATTTGTCGCGGAGGAGGCTTTGGATGCCCTCAGAGTCAAAATTAGGATTTAATTTTGGTGGCCTGGAAAGGGTATACAGAATAAGAGACAGCTGGATCCCTGTTTGGGACTGCACTAACTGCTGTGAGCATATTGAGGTCTTCCACGCCCAAAAACTAGATGCATCCACGCCCTCCCCTCACAAGCCTATGGGCATTGCAGCCATCAAATTTTTCAATACAAAAAAAACTAAGCGCTTAAACAAGCCCTGGAAGGGGAGTAGATTCTGTCATTATAGGAAAGGGTAATGTAAGGTTTCCGCCATCATCTATTAGTCTGGACAGGATGCTACATCCCTTTGAGTCAAAAAAGAATCCCCTAAGAAATATTGCTGGAGAAAATAGCCGACTTGGGGCATATCCTTGTTGAGTGATTGTGGCCGCTTCCCCCTAGATTGAATTCACCTCTGCCTCTCGCTAATGGCTATTCTGAACTCATAATTATTATCATCAATTCCACTAAGGAATATTTGGCCAAAATCAGGAGTGTATGCCAGTAGGTCATAAGGAAATCAAAGGATTAAGAACAAATACCTGAAAAAGGTGGAACCTTTATGCTCAATCATGGAAAAATCTACAAGCATCTGAATTAATTATCTCGCAGATGTCATAACTGAGAAAATTTTCACAAACAAAAAAAACTTCTAAAAAGTAGAGCAAAATGCCAGCGCCCTTAAAAATTTGGAGAATATTGCCAAGTCAACCTTCTGAAAAAGCCATCATCCATTTACAAGAATGCCAGAGCAGAATACTGAGCAAAAACATTGTGTAAATTTCTCAGCGTTCTTAAGTATTTTGTACATCCCATATAGATAAATTACTAAAGGCATCCCTCCCTCTACTCATAACAATATGAAAACCTGGCAGAATGCCTATGGTAGAGTGCTGGGTTATTTTGTAATCTGCTTTATAATGCAATACTTTTCAAACCAGAGAGGATTTTATAGCCAATTGAATAAAAAAGATTAGCCCTTCCGTAAAGAAACTGTCACACACATGAATGGTCCTCACTCATCTGATCTCTGTAAAGGCAGTGGCTGTTCCTTGGTGTTTACAGTGCTAAAATCTCTTAGTGATAATAATTGAAGAAACCACCTCAAAGAGTTTTGCAACATCCATTCTCTCAAAAGTATATGTATGCTTATTCCCGTCCCAAAACAAACATGTGGAGATCCAATATGATTAACCATACCCAAGATGAAGTTGGAAAAAACAATGAAGTTTAAAGAAATGTTAAAGATACAAAGCAAAATTGGAATTGATAATATGGAAACTGCTCCCAATTATAAGGTGTAAGTCCAGGACAACCCTAATATTAATACCAACCTTAATGCAAAAAGATCAGAGAAAGCTGCCCCAACCAACCCAAACAGCTTCCCTTCAGTGCAAAAGTAATGGTGAGATTAGTACTCATTCCCTGTTTATTGGTTAGGATGGGGCTGATTCCCTAGACCATTATGGCCCTCATCTTTCTTCATGTGCATCTCAATCATAAATTATCAGAATAGCAATGCCATGAGGTCTATTCATGCCATTGTGGATATTGAAATACCCTCATTTGAAGCCATGTATTTCCTTGGAATATCAGATGCTTATCATCAATACTTCAATAATAGGCCTTTGCATCTTTATTTTCAGCCTTATTTCTTGTCCTTAAATGAGACTTCTAACCATTGATAGTGTTTTAAGGCTCTTGCATGTTCCTGGAGATTTTATTGACTGAGGGGTTGTGAACACCTACAGTGGGATTCCAAGAATCAAGTTGGTATCCATTGTTAGCAAAGAAAGGTGATATTCTATTGACTCATGTACCTGGTTTTTGTACAAGTATTGGGCCAATCCCAGCCAATCCTAAATTATGTATACATCCCAACACATAACAATGAAGGTATTGTTTAAGCACTTGGTTGACCCAACTGATTGTCCATCTGGTTGTAAATGGTAAGTTGAGGATCTACAAGACTTTGTATGCAGATTTTCTAGCAGGGTATCCCAATTTTTCTAAAAAATTATGAGCCACAATCTGAAATGATATTTAGGAACCCCATGATGAGGGAGGATCGCTTTCATTAAAAGTGTCACTGCTCCCATGGAGGTGGCCTGAGAGGTGCAATGGATGAACTTGAAATACTTGGTAACGCAGTCCACCACTACCCATAATGACATATGGCCCTCTTAATTTTAGTAAGGCGGTGATGAAATCCATGCTTATGGATGACCAGTGCTTTATCAGACGTTAAGAGTCAATAATTTCTTTACCTGGCTCAACACAAAATGAGTTAATGCGGGCACATATCATAAAATGGCCACATGTTTCTTTATTCATCAAATCATACCAGACCACATATAATGTTAATTAGTCAGTTTGCAGGTCTTGTTAACCCCCATTATTCCCAGCCAATAAATGGTTGTCCTAATTCTTTAAGCGCTCTTACCCACAAACTCTCTGTGAGAGCCCACAATCTTCCTTGATAATGTATCCCTTTTTAATCATGACTAAAGTCCTTAAAAATGTTAGAAGTTCCACTGACCAGTTATTTTCCAAAGCGTCCATACAAACCCTAGTCTTCCTTTGAGCAGCTCTTTCTTATTCACTATATTCCTTTAGGTCCTCCCTTCAAGAAATCGAAAACGTTGGGTGACAGAATGGTGGCAATATTATAACTATCCTACTCTTTATTGGAGTAGGATAGGCCAGGACTAGACTTAAAAGATCTGATATTATGTTTTCTTCTTAGCCAATATTTTGTAATGAAACTAAATTAGATAGTTCCAAAAGCCATTATTCTTGCCTATGGTTCATTTGCTGAGCCATCCAATTTTACTTCATCGCTCTATGGTCAGTGAGAATAGTAATGGGCCACTTGGCATACATTAGGTGATGCTGCCACTCTTGTAGTGATTAAACTATGGCAAGCAATTACTTGTCATAGATTAATAAAATTAGTTTCTGCTAATAGCATCTTTCTGCTAAAGTAATAGATATGCTACTCTAACCATTTCTCGCCCTTCTGTATAAAGAGTGCTTAATTGCCAGTATGAAACATCTGACTCAAAGGTAAATGATTTCTATTTATCTGCCTGTTCTATAATGGAGCTTTTAGATATTTCCTCTTTGTGTTTTGAAAGGCTTTCATTCTGTAGTGCCCATCAAAAATGGTCCCTTACCCATTAGCTGGGTCTGGGGATGCAATGGTTAAAAGCTTTGAGAGACGCCTTAGGAAGTTGACTGTCCTTAAAAAAACTTTATATTCTAGTTTGATCAATAGGAGTTTTTTAATATTTAATATCATTCAGATTGTTTGGATATACTTTTAATCCTTCTTTAAAGACCACAACTCCAGAAAGGTCAGTTTAGACTTGTGGAACTCACACTTGTAAGTTTTAAGCTTAAAACCTGCCTCATAGCGGACTTTGAAAACTGAGCTGACATTGTGTACATAATGCTTCTTGATCATAAGAACATAAGGAAAACATCCTTAGATTCGTCATAGAAATTCAAAAGCACTTCTTCCAAAATGTAAACATTTAGATGTTGGAAGATGGCTAGAGCGTTATTTAAACTAAAGTGAATTACATCGAGTCTATAAAATGCTCAGCTGGAAATTAAAGGTGATGTATTTTTGATGCTCAAGATTTAATGGTACTTGCTTGAAAGCCTCCACCAAGTCCAACTTAGTGAAACAGATGCTTCCCTGATGTCAAAATTAAGATATTCTCATATATTGGCATAAAGTAAGGGCAGATCTAGGGATGCTTGTTTATGATAATAAAAGAAGGGCCAGAGATCACCATTAACCTTTTTGACAAGCAGGATTGGTGATAATACTAGAAATTTTACAGGATAATTGATCCAAAATCCAACATAGGTTTGATTATTCTCAAAAGAACCTTACGACTTTTTAGGGTTATATTGGACACCCACTTGAAAAATTTAGGCTTGCTTTTAGTTGGAAGTTTAATGAAAGAGGGTCCAGTCATATTAAGTAGGGTCACCACAAATCCAAACTTATCTTCATACTCACTGCATTAATTAAAAGGCATTTTTTAAGGGTATCATCTTCCATGATCCCCAGATTTCCATTGTGGTCGCTTATGTCACAAAAGTTAATCGTAGGGGTAAAGATTCTGGAGGGTAAACTTTTCTTTTAATTATTGCAAGTCAAATTGTGGTGAGAAACAAGTCACCATCTGATCCCAAGAATTAAAGCAGGGCAAGTTGTATAAGGAAAATAATCCCTTTGCAAACACCTATATTTTGCCTAATCATGAGATTGTCACATGTTCTTCAAAAGATGTCACTTTTAGTGGTATATGCGTGGGTTACTATTACTAATTCCTTTTATGAAAGATCTAATTCTCGCGCAAGGTCCAGTTGTAGGTGATTTTCACTAGCTCCAGTCATTATTAACTTCAAAATCTTTCTTCTTGTGTTTAGCAATAAACTATATAAGAGGGAAGAATAAGATAATAGTAGTGGGCAAGGTTTCTTTTATTTTAAATTGTGCTTAGATGAAATTCTCTGAGGGAACTTCTTAGGCATACATTCCACGTTGTTGCATACTTTAATTGTTAATGGGCTTTTTACCAACCTATGGAACTTCCATATTCTAACTTGAAAACTTTTGATAACACAATCTGGTGATGAATCTCTATGATTATAGTAATTAATTTTATACTCTAGTATACAGCAGCATAAATCAACTCTCATTTGGTCTTTGTAAGCTTGAGTTGTCTTTCCATATCTAAGATAAAATAATATCACCCTTTAATGAGTATCTTAAATGAGGCGCTAGTAAAGCAAACAAGTCAGGATTTATTTTCTGACAAAACAAAAGAGGTAACTGAGTTGCAAGACCTTAGCATATTGGGCAAGTGAGAAAAACATTTGGCCATAATCTTCCATATTTATCTTCCTTGGTAAGCTATCAACGAGTGTGACCAAGCTGAGTCATGAGCCTCATCTGGACAAGCTGCATTATCTATTAATTTGAAGCACTCTTGAAAAAATTCTTGAAGAATCAATCGTTTTTCAAGTAACTCTCTTACCATGCTCATTTTTTGTCAGGTAGTCTTTGAGCTTTAAGAACTTGATTAAAAAATAAAGTTTCACCATAAGCCTTTGCTATCCCTCCTTGAAAATGGACTCTATTGAATGCGCATGCGTTTCTTCTAATATAAATGCTTTTAGGAGGCTGTAGATTTTAATCTTGGTTTAAGATGGCTCATGTGAGCGTTGGACCTGTGCTAAACCCTTGACAGCCCATAAACTCTCTTGCAACAAGAAAACTAATGAAAAAAGAACTTAATCAGGGTCTTTAGGTGTTGGTTTAAATTGGTAGGATGTGCTACTTAAGATTTGTCATGCCCCATAACATGTTTTTTAAGTGGATCGCAATGATAAGGAGGGATTGGGATAAGCAAAGGAGTCAAGTTGTTCAACCTCCTGACCTAATGTAAACCATGGATAAAAACTGGGTTATGACTAGGCAGGCTCAGGTAATTCCAATTCTTCACGTGATGAGAACTCAGACATTACATCAATGGGGATGAAGATTTACCATTATAGTGCAAAGGATGATGGTTCATTACGTTTTGTTTCTATACTTGAATTTAATTCGTTTAAAAAAGATATTAATACAATTATAATGCAGTGTTTAAAATTGGAAAAAGTCTAAAGTTTGTGCATACTCAAACTATATAACTACCATTAGTGGTAGGCTTGTTCTAATGACCAAAGTTGTTTCTTAAGCCCTACAGAATATTGTGACACAGATTCTCAATTTTCCTTATGTTAGGTTTACCCTGATTAATCTCTTTTTTGGTCATCTTTCCTTAAAAATATAGACTACCTTACTATATATTTACTTATCACATGATAACCTTTGTTTCCCTCACAGTTAACTTGTCCTAGGGGTTTTCTGGGTCTATTTGTAATCTATGAAGTTGGTTACACTGAACTAGGGTTAAATATGATTTAATAATATATTCATGGAGGATTAGAAACAATCTCCTCACATTAGACGACCAACCTTTTTTTATACTTGAGGGGATTTTTTATGTATGTAATTCCTTAATAGTGGTGATTAAGTGCGATGGCTGATAGCTTTGGTCACATTTATTCTTACCACAGTGTTATCACTTCTTTTGGCAATAGCTCAGCTCAGTGGTTCCTTTTTTTACTTCCTGCAGGAGGGCACTTGCCTTCCTTTAAAATCTTTGGTGGTTTTGGAGCACTAAAATCCTGCTACACAGGATTTGATTCATTTGGAAGCTTCTTTTCATTATAATAAAAGCAGCCCTCACTAAGCCTCACATCCAGTTGAGGGAATGAGTCAGGTTTCACCAAGTACCTTTTGACTGTTGTATAAAAGGTTTGGAACTCCTCTTAAGCAAGCAACATGTGTTCTATGCCTTCTATGCCTTCCATTTGTTTTATGCACCAAGCATTTATACGCCTTTGGAGGGTTTTTTATATAATAAATTTGGTTTGGTCCAGTAACTACTTTGTCTTGATATTTATAGAACGCCAATTTTTAAAAGAAGTGTAAAGACTCATTCAGTGGACCCTTGGAGATGGTGGGCTCCACCTGCCACCTCTGATCCTATGATTAGTTCCCTTCTTTGTAGATTCCCTGCTACAATCAGGGAGGGGTTTGTTAATTTATCCATGAATGTTTCACTGGTGGGGACCCCTATAAATACTACCTTTGGAAGCATAAATTCTCTTTAAAAATGGTTGCTTATTTTGCTTCCATTTCTCCCTTTCTGAGAGCACTGGAGGGTCATTAGTATTACTTCAAACTAGTAAATAAATGGTTTAAAGATTTTACTTCTAAGGTTTCACTGGTGGCAACAGCTAAAAACCGCCCTGAAAAACACCCATTCTCTTTTGAAAACCAAGGAGTTTATTGAAGTTTGGCTTTTAGGTTTAATTAACTATGAAGGTTGCCAGAAATTAAGCTCTTTTTATTTAGATGTTTCAGAAGTTTCAATGGGGTTGTTTAATTCACATCCAACCATGTAAATACTGCCCTCAGAAGGCAAAATTTTCCTAAAATTGGCGGCATCATCCGGTGCCATGCCTTCATTATTGAGGAAACTTGAGTTTTTGGCAGGGGCTTACCTGTTGGTTAATAATAAGTCTGATTACTTAATAAAGTGTTTTGGTTTGAAATAGGAGAAAAATGAGGACGAAATTATCCAAAAGACCCTGGCCAATTCTTGGGGCTATTTTGAATTGGGGGAATAAATCTAGTAATAATACTCAGCCCAATACCCTGAAGTTAGGTAATTGAATTGTGTAAATTATGTGGCAAATTCCAGAGAGCCCATCAGAGGCTCCTCCACAAGCCACCACTAAATTAGTACACCTATTTTATGGAGGCTGGCCCCTTTTATAGGGTCTGAAGGGGTCCTGCAAGGTAAAAATATTTTCATGCCCACTGATTGGGTAAAAGTTATTAAATAATTACCTCACGGTCATATCCTACCAAAAATTGACTTTCCATCAGTCGTTTCATCAAAATGAGGTGAGTTTCTGAGATCTATAAGTCTAATCACAATATTTTCTAATTTGGGCTTCTCTAAGAAATCCAAATTTCGAGCCTCATTAATTTAAATAATATGTATCAACTTATTGAGAGCGTTCTCTTTTATTATCCCTGCAATACAAATAAAAACCATAAAACCTACTTTTTAGTATTTGCTTTCAAGAAATTTTGTTACAGTTAGTGGTGAAAAAACACCTATAAAGTATTTCAGCAGAAGAGACTAATTTTCCCCTTTCAAATTGTTGAACTCTGTGGCAAATTAGCACCAGTTAGCATAAACCCAGCCCAGAGTCCAACAAGTGGTGCTCACTACAGAGGTAGTACACCACAAAAAATAATTTTAAATAGAGAGATTTTGGGGTGAATAACCCTTGAAGCCTCCCCTCTGCTAATAAAAACCATCTAGTTTCCCTTGAACAACAACAAGCAAGAGCTTTATAAATAGTTAAAAAGCTTGAACAGCGCACATTTAAGTGTTCCTTTAAGGACAAGTTCACCCCTGGCGAGGGTAGTATTGATTCGTTCTTATACGTTTATAAAGCAGCCATGGAAGGAGAGACTGACAACCAGAAGGTCAAAAACATCTTTCCTCATTTAATTCGCTTGGCCTAAGAACTGATGGTCCATTGTATGGATACTCTACACACTTGGGTCGTGGTTAAAGAAGCTCTTATAGAGGAATTTGGATCCAAACAGAGTTTAACTAGGGAAAATAGGCTTTTATTCGCTTTAGTTGCATGTTGGTGAACGGATCACTGCCTTTGTTGAGCGTTTCTTTCTTGCTGCTCAGAGGTTGTCAGCATCTAACATTTAAACCTAAATGATGCCCTCGCGGCCATGTTAACTGGTTTAGTTTCCCAATCTTTTTAGCTCAGCATATCTCTGTAAAGCAAACTTTTAAAAACGTCCGTGACATAAAAGAGGCCTTATTATATGTTGCTGATTTTCATATCTGTGTGGCAAAAAATGAAGCTGTGATGAACCCGCAGGTTTGGACCATTGAGGAGTGCTCAACTAAAGCCCCAACTTTGGAGGCTATAGTGACCCCTATGCTGGTTACTACTCTGAGCCCAGCACTTGCGGTGCAGCTCAAACCTGATCTTCTTTCGCCCAGCCAACCTGAGGTTTGCAAGCTAGTAAGTCAGCAAGCATCATCATAAAAGGCCAGCGCTCCTTGCCCCATCTTTCCACCAAGATCAGCTTACGACATCTAATAAACCTCTCCAAGTGGTCCCAAAACCTGCTCCTTAGCCCAAAACCCTTTCTCAGGTGACATTCACCCCCACCAACAATGGGTTTAAGGACCTGGTCGCTAAAACTAAACCACCTGTTTCTCCAAGGCTCACAGTCTCTGATCAACCCAAAGCTGGCGTAGTTAAAGCACCCCCTCCAAGATGCTACCTCCCCCATCCAACTATAATCCAAAACCTGTAGCCATGAGGAAGCTTAAACCTCTCCCTCCAGTGACAGTCCCTCCTAACAACCATGGGCTTAAGGACAAGGCTGCTCAAGTTAAGTCGCCTGCTCCTATAATAATCAACAATGTGGATGGCCCCCAGCTACTAAAGCTATGGCTTCCACCTCCTACAACTCTTCTAGAATTCACCCAATGTATGTGGACAACCCTTCAGATGACAATTCTGAAGGGGGCTATAAGGACATTAGCTTTTTTTGTTCTAGGAGCCCCAGATTAAGTAGGTCTACCAGTTAGCTCGCCAGGAAGGAGTAGATAAAGCCCTGATCCCACAATAAACCTACATTAATCAAGTGCTGGAGTGCCTGGAGGTTATTGATACTGGTAATGATGCTGACCAGGTTATTGCTTCACTGATCTGACCAACTCATCATGTTCTCACCCTACAGTACATTAAAGATTAACCCTGAGACAGATAAAAAGCTTGCCTCTACTCTCCGTCCTAATAAAGTATTAGCTCTCCACCATAACTTTGCAAGGCCATAAAAAAGGTAGAGGTCATTATTCAAAAAGTCCGGGTCAAGGCTACCTTGGGCACTGGATCTCTTGTGAATGTTCTCTCTTACAAGATTAAGAAGATTTAAGCTGGCCTAATCTCGAGTGTATGCAGGAGTTTGGAACAGTGTTACAACAATGCTCATGCTATTGAAGCCTACTCCTCCTTGCCTTTTCAGATTAGAAAGCTCATATTAGCTTATGCTATTGCCTTGGATAATAACGCTTATGACACGCTTATTGGCATAAATTTTATGAATGAGTAAGATGGTATAATCAACATGAAACAGGGTACCTCACGCTACTCAGTTATGAAGTACCTCTACTCTTCACCAATTAAGAACCCTGTTAAGTTTTCAGCTGATAGTGCAAGCTAAAATAACTTAACAATGAAATTGAGGATATAAACTCACTTTTTAAATGAAACTCCTGCTTGTAATTGGGAAGTAGATTCTCCAATAATTTTTCAATAATAGCCAAGTAACTCCGGTATGCTCACCATTCTTAAGTCTAGTGGCACCAACAAGTATAAGACCTTCTGTCTTTGTACAAAATCAGGAAATTATTCCTCTATAATCGGGACTAATTCTCTGGCAGGCAACTATGTACTTCTCTTCAGGAAGAATAAACACACACAACTATCTAATATAGATGTAACAGCAACAAATACAAATATCTATCAGATGATAGATGGATAATAATTAATAAAGTAAGCAACAGTAACTATTAATGATCAATAAACTAGTAAATGATGATTAATTAATGTTTTATTAAATGGCCAGGTGCTAAGAACTTTTCTTTCTCGTTGCAAACACTTTTGCAACCTATTCAATTCAAGACTAAATATAGTTTGATAATCTCATAGAGGGGATTAGTCTGCGCCCATGTCTGGGAGCAGTTGGGCAAGCAAGGCAAGAGGAGCAGGCGGAAGGCCCGTGGCCTCTAACGTTTGAAAACGCCCCGGAGAATCTGGCGGAATAGAAAAAATCTAAAAAAACTGGCGGTCGCAATTTCCCCAGAGATACTCGCGTGGAAAGCATGATGCAACCAGTACATCAACATGCCACATTCCCAGCCACTTTCGTCGGTGAAATTCGGAGTCCATGTGTATCTGGACATCCAAAAAATGGCCTTATGGGAAAAATTTTGTAAAGATGTACACAAAATTTTCCTGACCGCGGTGTACGTTGCACCTCACTCCATGTCATGCGGTTGGCTGGAACTAGGTTTCAAAAGCAAAATAGCAGCAGATGAGGCTGCAGTGGTGCGCATAGTGGTTGACCTCCCCAAAGGGCAACAGGTCATCAAAACTAAATGCACCAGATGGACAAAATCAAACCAAATTTTCCTCACGTTTGACTTTTTGCCTACTATGGTAAAATTTGACATTTTGGAGCAACACCTGAAAGATGGTCTCGCCATATATGGCGAAATACAATCTTTCAAAATGCAACGTTTAACGCTGATGCCACACTTGAGCACTGGCAAAGCCATTGCAGTTCTGACCCCAACTGAGGAGATTGTGAAGGACCTAACCCAGATCCCGCACTCCACCTTTATTGACATCACAGGGCACACCACCCACCCATTCTGGGTACCGTGGACAGCGCGCCCCCCATTTGCACCCACTGTGATGCGTTCAGCCATAAGGCGCACGCATGCCCCATCAAAGAGGGCATCACATTCCAAGAGCACCCCTCAGTGGCCATGGCCAGCGGAGAGGCGCACTATGAACCAACCGCAAGCACCAAGGAGGCTTTCCCATGGGGAGCACAAGGCTGCTACCTATCGGTAAAGCCCATCTCCCTGCAGGAGCGGAAGAAGGCCAAGCAGGCCCATAGGACCGCGGCCAAGGAAGCAGCCAAGGCCACCACCACCATCCCACACTCACAACGCCAGGAGGACATGGAGACCTTCATGGCGGAAGCAACTTATGAATCCATCACCCAATCAGATTGGGAGGCCCATGCCAAACGGGCCACTCAATCCGAGGATCCGATGGGAGATTTGATCTCACCCAATCGCTGCACCCAAGCCCCAGTCAAAACTGACTTGGGACCTATCCCAACTGAAAAATTTTTTTTTGCCCCACTCGACGGTGCACCAAACTTATCCGCACCACAAAAAATTTGTCCAACATTGGGAAAACAAAAAGCGAAGGCTAAAGCTAATGCAACTCTTTCCGCAAAAATTAACAAAAACTCCAATAGCGTTGCTGCTAATACCCACGCTGCTGTGAAAGCCCTGGGGACCTGGAAGAGGCTGGTGGGCCTGGGGGCCCACCCCCACCTAAGGTGCGATGGGGGAAACCTTCACTCTAGGGACGCTGAATATTGCTGGACTCAAGGCCTCCCCATCCCGGGCTAGGAAACTGAGTTTTTTACAAAAAAATTTACCCGTGGATATCCTGGCCATCCAGGAGTCCCACTGTCCACGAGGTTCCAAGGAAGCTTGGAAAACAATGCTCCTCCCATCCCTATCCTTTTGGTCAAAGCACTGTGGGGTGCTAATTCAGAAAAACAATTTTTTTCAAATTTACATCTTCAGAAATATTCCTAAATGGCTGAGTGCTCGTTGTCACCTTCTCATGGGCCGATGTTGCACACACAATCGTCAACATTTATGCCCCAAATGGTGCACATGAGCGTCAGGAATTTTTCTCGTCGGTCAAATCCCTCCTGCTACCCCCAATTCTTTCCTAATTGGTGACATGAACTGTTGGCTAACCTCACCAACGGACCAGTGGCCACCCTCACCCCACGCCCCACAGGGCCATGTAGAACTATGCATTCTAAAAGCCACCCTTGGGTTAATGGATACGCTGCTGTGACATGCCCCACTGCTCGAAAACATGATGCGTCCCCACATCCACAACGGCCAATTAAGGTCCATGACCCACATCAACCTTAATCTAGCACCGGCGAAATTCCAATTCACATCTCCCACTTCAAAACAACGAAAATGGAATTCTCTGACCACCAACTGGTCTCAATAAAATACCA
>JAKSZP010011359.1:0-26047 GCA_022478985.1 Massospora cicadina | reverse complement strand
TGGATGACTCAGCTTTATGATACTTTAGCCCCAAATACCCATGAGCCCAGGATTTTGACTAGTTTAAATAGGAAATACTAGTATTGAGAAAAGGACCTTTTTTGGCTTGCCCCGCTTAAAACAATAAAAAACATAAAAAACTTTAACAAATATTATTGATTACTTTTATTTACAAAGTAAGTTTCTCACTTTAATAAAATATTTGTGGCATCCATTGGTGGATCCCACACCTATACTGGATGGGCTTTACCAGTATTGGTAATTACTATGGCTCTCACCATTGTCAACTGGATTCAATGGGCCAGATAATTCTGAAAATTCAACCCCTTTACTTCAACTATACGCCATCAATATACTGGGATCTTGTGGCCTTACATCCGCCATTTCCAAGCAAGGATCTGCCCCCTTGTCTCCTCAGTTGTACTAAACCCACCCACCGGTGACCCTAAAGAGACGATCCCAGTGGTATCATCCCCTACAGCAGACCCCCATTGTCTGGGTTTGTCACCATTTGGTTCATTTTTGGGTTGTTCTTCACCATTGCCCTACACCAACGATTTATCATTTCCCAATTTGTGGCTCCATAAAACATCATATGTGCAGCAATGCCTCTGGCATTCTGGCTTGCTTTTTGGGTGCTCACGCATCCTGACTGGCAGATCAGTCTAAACTTCTTCTGCCGTTTTCATGACAACAGGCCTACAAACAGTAAGAGAAACAACTGGAAGGCCCAAACGCCATTGGCGGAATAAAGAAGGGTCTGCTATTGATAACAGATGAGGTTCCTCCATGTGTTAGAAGGGGTGTAAACATAGGCGATGCTTAGAGAAAACCATCTTGTTAAGAGGTGGAAAATGTTGGTAGATTTGCCAGATGGTTTTCTCACATTATGCCAAATACCAAAATTTAATTAGCTTCAGTATTGGTAGTCAAGTGACAGCATAGGAATCTGCCAGATCTGGTTGCCTCAGAAAGCAGTTTGGTTAAAATCAGTATAGGTTGATTACTAGCGACTAGAAGCTGAGGATAATCAAAAGTAGGTTATATATATATGTTAAGTTCCTGATGGTTGTTGGTGGATCAAATGCCAAAGGTTACTAATGAGAAATGTGCCAATATGGTTAAAACTTTGCTGAGATTGCATCAAGAGAATTGTAAGTAAGTTTAACTGCATGGTAGAGTTGTAGGAGTGACCGTAGCAAGAGAGAGATAACAGAAGTAACAGATAATGGAGAAGGGATCAATTTAGGTTTTAATCTGCAGTGAACTCTGCAGCACAAAAGTTTATTTTAGTTTATATCCATAGATTTGGCAGTATGAAGCTGCTGTTAATAATAAAAATCGTGGTCCTTAAAGTATTTGACTTCTATTCATTATATTTTACTATCTTTGTTCAAGGAACGTTGATCTTCATATTGTCCTTCTGTTGTATCAGTGGGCTCCTCTGTGCAACAATTTTGTAATTGAGGCGGGTCAACCTTGGGACAAATATACCCCACCGAGCTTTTTTTATAGCCAGTACAATTTTTGAACATGTGTTGAACAAAACCTGCACTAGAGTGGACGCAGGAATTACCCTGCCAGGCTAACCACCCTCGGTGCAACAATCTGCTTGAGCTTATTGAATCCTACAGAAAATTGACATGTATCATATTCAATAAGGAATTGGTTGATTATATGAAGGTCATGGCTGCCATTCCCTAACATAACTTCTGGGACCCTCACAACTAGCAATTCAAAATTGGAGGGGCAAGATGGAGTAAGCGCACTGGGATCAAGTCTGTTGAGGGCCAGCAATTCCATAGTCCATGGTGTGATTTTAGTCTGGCACAACTTTTATCTTCTTTACCATTCAGGCAATAATGACATTAACTGGTGACCCAGTATCAACTATGGCCCAGATCTTTACTTTTTGGACAACCTACCTCAACATGGGTAACATCAGTACCAAAATAGAGGATTGAATAAGTAGAATACCCCAATGGAAGAGGGCCCAAGGGAGCAGGGTAATAGGAAATTAGATTTTTATTGGGAATCATTGAGCCAGCAACATCCACCTTGTCAGGTGGGAAGAGGACATAAGGTTCATTATAGAAATTAAGTTGGCAGGGGCTGGAAGTGCAAAGTGTCAGCTGAGGGTGCCACGCACCTTAAGCTGACTTTGCTTTTCCTGCCGCCTCAGCCTTTCTCTTCCAAAAAGGTGGCTTCATGACGCCCAAAGTACTCACAATAGGTGTA
Source organism: Massospora cicadina (assembly GCA_022478985.1). Classification (NCBI taxonomy): domain Eukaryota; kingdom Fungi; phylum Entomophthoromycota; class Entomophthoromycetes; order Entomophthorales; family Entomophthoraceae; genus Massospora; species Massospora cicadina. The sequence continues at coordinate 23,809 of JAKSZP010011359.1, read as the reverse complement.
AGGTCCATGGTAAGGTTTAGATCTTTGAGGCTTTACTATAGTCTGAATAGGTTCCTGACTCCCCTTGCAGGTGCTTGGTGCATCTCCCGCTCAGGCAATTCCATGGTAGATTATTTAGTATCCATAATAGATGTTTAAAACTTTTTCACGTTGTGGAATTTAGTATGAGATTTTCACTATGTTGATATTCAGAGAGGACCACAGAAAATGCATCTTCCAAACTAACCCCATACACAGGATGTGAGAGCCTGAGCTTAATGATAGAACCAATCAGCAAACTCAATTTGGCTTCACCATCCTTGGTGTGGATTTGCATGAATGACTGTTTGCAATTATACAGGAACAGGTTACTGCCAAATTCTTTAAGGAGGGCATTCTTCAATTCCGCCCAGGTTGCACACTCCTTAAAGTAAGGTATCATGATTTTCTAAGTCTTGCTATTAAGGCAGGTATAAATTTGCTGACAATTTTAGCAATCTATAGCACCCTCCATTGCATTTTCATACATATACAGATAATACTGGATCATTTCAGCTCCTGGCATGTACCTTGCTTTATAAATGCTCTAAAATACCCAATAGATTTAAGAGATTGTGGATAGTGGGATGAGGGGACTGGCTAGCCTCAGTTGACTCCTTGGTGTGGGGTTCAGTTTGAGGGATAGCCTCATTGACCTAATGATGTAATTCATCCATGTTGTCATGAAGTTTGAAATAGAATGTATTGATATGCTCAAAGGGGGCTTTGGTACCTATGAGGCAGTGCAGTTTTTTAATCTTGGTGGCCTGGCTTGCCACTTTGGTGGAAAGTGAAATAATTTTACTATATAATGTGACCAGCGTCAGGTCTTTATCAAGGGAGACCCCCTTGATGCTCATCTACAACCCACAAGCCACCATTGTCAGCTTCTACTTGAGGGTACTAATTTGAGTGTCATAATTTTCAGTTGCAGAAGGTCTACTATTTAAACACATATTCTCCTTCATGACAGAAGTGATAGGGTTGCTGGGCTAATTTACTTGAAGATATGTCTTCACTAGGTAGCCTCAGATGGGCCTGGCAGGAAGCACCAGTGTTAAGGTTTTTATTAAATTTTTGAAGGCTGGGACCTTCTAAGGCTATGCAATTATTAGTTGCTAATAGCCCAACATAATCATCTAGTAGACTTTGGAGTTCATAGAAAAATCTCTTGGCAGAGTAGCTGTAACCAAGGCAAATCCCTGTTGTTTTTAACAGGCAAGTCACAGGTATTGACTAGGCAAAACTTTAGATAAAAACAAAGACCCCTTTATTTTCAGAATTAAGGTTATTTATAAGATTTAGTCGAGGGTTGGGGTCACATTGAATATTAGGTTTCCTAGAGTGAAATGGCAGAATGCAAAGGATTTGATAGGGCGCAATTGTTCCCAATTGGTTCAGCCAGTTTAGAGGATTCCCAACTAGCAAAATCTCTAGAAATTGTATTGGCAGATTAGGGAGAGGTTTGAGCCTTTGTTGGCTCATTTTGGGGTTCAGGGCTCATGGCAATTTTGGTAGATTCTGCTGGATAGTATTTCATGGAACTGAGAGCAAGTTACCTGCCATTAGATTCTTGTTCAATCTCTCACAACTCCCATAAATCCCAACAACAAGTGAGCGGTCAACGCAGTTGAATAGAGCAATCTAGCTCAGAAAATAGTTTCAGAGTAAGCGTAACATAAACTAAAGTATCACTTTATAAAATTATCCCTATTGCATTCAAATTAGGATGGTCTAAATGCTATGCTGTTTACCCCATCAGCACTAAGCCAAATAGTTGAAACCCCCATAATTTTATACTCAAACAAGACTTATAGAGCACCAAAAAGGTTAAAACGCTATAGCGGGGCGGGAATATTAGTTTTACAATCTAGACTACAAACAAAGGCTGGGATTAAGAGATATTCCTCAGAGACCGTAGAATATGGAAGGGTCGAATGGGAGTGGCCAGATCGAGGTCGAGGGCGTAAAGCATGCAGGTTTGGGCTTGCTTGGCGCGCTGGGTGAGGCGGTAGACTTTACCCAACAGAAACCTAAACCCTTAGCACGCATCAAAGAAGCTTACCATCCCTGAGCAGAGTGCCACCCGCAACCCGTAGTTACAGCTCTAAGGCAAGCTTCAGCCTGGTCCAACTCGTTCATGTCTGTGTAGTACTGCGCCATGGCGATAAGGGACTCGAGGTGATCGGGGTCAAGGATCAGGGCTCTCTGTAGGCTCGTATGGGCTGCCTCATGCATCTTTTGCGCAAGATAGTTCTTGCCATACTGGCACCACACATCGGGCGAGGCAGCATCCACCTGCTCCGCCTCTTCGGTAGCGAGGCGTGCATCCTCAAAGCGGCCAAGCCTACGGTAAGCCTCGGCCGAGTGCAACCAGAGCAGCACAAGTACCTGGACACCTTGTTTCCGCCGGGACAGCAGCCGAGGCAAGGAGCGCGTTGAAACGTGAAGCCCGTAGCTGGAGGCCATCCCACGGGACTTGACTAGATAGGGGAACGTCGCATGGCCTAAACGTTAGTATTAAAGCTGCGGCAACGTACCAATGGTATTGGCAACCGAGGCGGGACGCAGAGTAGGGTCGCGCATCCGCGGGAAGGTGCTGTTGGCTAACTTTGGAAGTTCTTCGGACGGATTGGGCTCGGCGCTACCGTACACCTTGGCATAAAGGGCAAAAAGCGAGCCATGATGGTTGATGGCAACCTTCGTGCCCAGTGCGGCATCTTGAAGACAGTTGAGCGTAGTCTTTAGGCTAAGGAGGTCCTCGCCGTCGAGGTTCGTGGTGAGAAGTCCCGAAACGGTATCGCCGGTCGACTCAGCCTCCAGCTCAGCGCCATATTCGGCCTCGCGGATTGCCAGCTCACAAACGCTGATGGCCTGAGAGTATTGCTTTTGGCTAGACAGCAACAGTACCAACAGATGCCAGGATGGAGCGTAGGCGGGTTGCAATTCAATGCTGCGCTTGACTGACACAATCGCCTCCTTAATCTCACGACTCTCGGCGAGCTGTAGGGCGAGGAAAAAATGAGCTTCCCAATTGTCGCCGTCAATCGCGATGGCTTGATTGAGGGCAGCCAACGACAATTCGTGGGAGGTTGTGCGGGCGCTGGGGTTGTCGGCTCGCATACTCAAATAGCCTTGGGCCACCCCCAGGTATTGTTTAGCGCGCGACATCAGTCGGGGATGGTGACTAGGGCGGCTCAAGCCACGTGTGATGGCCAGTTCCGCCAGCTCCACCGCCCTCGTGTATTGGTCAAACTCTTGAATGCACAGCCTTGCACCGACAAGGTATGTTGCTACCACGTCGGATAGGCGTTCCTTGTCAGTTGGCTGGACTTGGCGCCGAAATACTAACTCAGCAGAGTCAATCGTGAATTCTGAGAAGGTTTCTTGCTCTTGGGCTGCATCGAGGATGCAGGGTACAACTGCCTTCTCAATCCGCTGAACGTATGCTTCCATGGCTAGCCGTGCCTCCTCATACTCTCCCAGTGCGATCAAGACTGTGGTGAGGTGACGAAGAAGCCGAGGTGACTGATATGTGTGCATGGCGGCGCGGTACAGACTCTCAGCAAGATCCTTCGTATCCATGGCCCGGCTGTTCTTAAGAAGCGCCCAATTAGCAACAAAAGTATCCGCCATGTCCAACACTCGAAAATTGATCGCATCAGCTTTGGGGAAGCGTTCCAATGTGTAAACCAGAGCTTCGTAGCGTGTTTGGATGTTGCTCATCTCATCTCGAAATGCCTCTGGTGAGTAGATGCTCATCGCGCTATGAGCATCCGTCGTTGGCGCTGCCGTCGAGCTTACACATGGCACGTGTTCTCCGCGTTGGTAAAGTTGTGCCAGCACCACCAAAAAGTATCGAAGTATCACCAGCTGCTTGTGGGTCCGAAATCTCTTGGCCCACAACCCGCTCTCACTAAAGTATTGCCTAAATGAGACAACCGCCTTTTGGAGTTGGCTAGCAAAGCTTAGCTATGGTAAATTAATTGGCTACCCAGTTCGGATCTGGAGAAGGGGTAAACGATAAAGCGCATCTTCAGCCGCTTTCTGGAATTCGGCACATGTCCTATCATCGGCTTGGGTGGTGGCACTAAGCGAAATCATATGGCTGGCCGCCTCATAAAGTTTCACCGCTTGCGTTATATCGTTGCCGTTAAATTCTTGTTCCAACCCTATAAAGGCGTGGCCGAAGTTAAAAACCAAATCATTTGAATTTACCCTCTAATAGGAGTCCTTGGATGTACGAGACCTTAGAATAGCCGGTTACTTTCGCATTAAAAATGGAGGCTAAAAGTTCAAGCGGTTGAAGTACTGATTTGGCTTTCGAGTATTCTTCGATATAGAACAAAGCCTTCGCCTTGACAACGCAAGCTTGCTAAACCATTCGAAATTCAATTTTCGGCTCGATAGAATTGTCCAAATCTTGTACTAACCCTAAAAAGATCCGAGCCGGGGCTGGCTGCCTGAATGGCCACCTCAGCAGCATCCAGAGCCGTCAAGATCGCTTGCCTGCCTGTTGAGACCTTGGGTTTACGCAGTTCGTGCGGATGGTCAGAGTAGTAAAGTTCAAGATCCTCCTCCTCGATGGCCTGGTTTAGCGAATGATCAGCTAGCGCCAGATTCTGAAGGGCTTTTTACGCAGTGTTAGAAGAATGTATGGTGATAAAAAAGGAAATATTATAATAAAACGTATTACGCCAAGCAACAAGGACCAGAAAATCCTCAAACCTTCATTTAAATTTAACCTGATGGTAAACGTTTCTAAAACCGTACAAGGACTTTCAACAAAGAAACCCAACCGCGATAACAAAACAAAGACCATAAACTAAAAAACATAAAAAACATGCATCTCAATTAAAACACAAACAGGAGGGTAGCAACAACCATACCAACTACAGCAATAAAAAAAGCAAAAAGGAAAACCAATTACCAGTGCCATTAGGTTCATGCTTTCGAAAACGACGTGCGAGTTCGGGGAGAGCCGGCCAGTTCCCATCTAACCTTGCACGTTCAATATCCCTTTCGATAACCTTAGCTTTGGTCGGCATGGAGTAGCTGGGTTTGGTTAAGGAAAACTTCCAAGCGGTATTCAGCCATTTCTGATTGACTTACCCATCTGTGCCACTGAGTTACCACCATTGTTGGGTCATAAGTAAGGTTCGTAATTTGTTCAGGGGTTTTTGATGATCCGAGTAAGCGGTTACTTGCGTTCTGCCCGCGTTCAAGTTTAATAAAATTTCAAGTTCTAGTACTTTTTATTTGTTTAAGTAGATATATAAAACAAAGTCGTGTTAGTTACACCATTTATAACTCAAGAACGGCTGGACCGATTTTTATGATCTTTGCTTTGTTGGATTTGTCTCCGCCCCGAATAGCAGAATAACTATTAAAACATGGGAAAAATATAGTAAAATAAAAAGTTTTATATGTAACAAGTGAAAATCCTATATATACTTCGATGGTATTCGCTATATTGTTACAGCTGAGCAGTTTGATATTCAGCTGATTTGATATTTTAAATGGTTTTGTTAAGTAAATCAAAACTTTGAATCAAAAGTCCAATTGATTTTAAAAATACCTCCTCTAGCATAATCGGCTCAGCTTTTGGCTCTAAACTTCAACTCTATAAAAGGTCAGTTGTTCGAATCTTGGCGTAATCTATATATATAAAAGCAAATGTGTATGTGTGTGTGCGCGATGCCCAGCCAAAACTAGAGCATGTAGAGCTCTGAAAATTTGGCTATAGGTGGACGGGAGGGGGTCCGTGTGCACCTTGAAGCCCGATTTTTAATTTTCATAGTAAAATAAAAAGTTTTATATGTAACAAGTGAAAATTTTATATGTTTTTAATGGAAATCGGTATATTGTTACGGCCGAGAAGTTTGATATTCGGTTGATTCGGTAGTTTAAATGGTTTTGTCGAGCGGTTGGTGGGTTTGTGTTGATTAATAAGCTTAACGGTTTAAATAAAGTTAGTGATTGGTTGATTTAATAAAGTTGATTGGTTTTGGTAAGTAGTTGTGATTTTGGTTGTTTCGATACATTTAGTTTTGGTTTACGAAGCGGTTGGTGATTGGTTGATTTTTAATCTAATGGTTTTAGCTAAGTGGTTTAGTGGTTTAGTTAATTCGATAGGTTTAATTGGGTATGGCTGAATGGTTGGTAAATTTATATTGATTCAGTATAATTTGATTACTTAATTTTATCGATAACCATCTACAAATATAAAAAATATATGAGATTATCAGATGAACTTTAAGCCCACAAACAAATCTGTGTTAAACTGGGTATCAACAAGAATTAATCTTAAATTTTATTTACAAAAGAATCAGTATGTTAATTTGTTTATATAGATGCATTATCTCGAGCAAATAACCAAAAATCACCAAACTTGGCACAAGTATTCTATAAAGTTTGGGAACGGAATGCTAATATGTAATTGTTTAATATAATCATATAAATTTAAACATCAGTTCTATATAAGATCTAGAACGTATATTTCTAATGGTAATTATATAGCAATTTGGCTGTGTATTTTCATATTCATTTAATTCAATAGTTTCATAGGCTTTGATATTTAGTTGGTAGTTTTTGGCTGTTTTGTAAGTTCAATAATTGTTTTTGCTGAGTGGTGGTTTATTTTTTGGTTGATTCGATAGGCTCAATAGTTTCAGATAAGAGATTGATGGTTTAATTAATTTGGCAGACTTAATAGATTTTAGCTAAGTGGTTGGAGGTTGGAATTTTTAATAGGTTTAATTGTTTCTGAACTTATTGATAGCTATCTACCAATATAAAAGCTAAAATAATTTAGAATCTGATTGATTTGATAAGTTTATTTTATTTGGCCGAGTGGTTGATGGTTTTTGGTCGAATCGATAGGATACAGTTTAGTGATAAGTTCAGTTAGTTTTAGCTGAGTGGTTGGTCTTTTTGGTTGCTTCGATTGAGCAATTAGATTTAGCCGAGTAATTATTGCTTAACTATATATAAAATCTAAAATCAATTCGAATCACCTGAAATTCTATAGACACCGTAGCGAAGCACGGGTAACTCCGCTAAGGTGAAGGCAGCAAGACTGGGAGTGGAGGAAGCCATGTCTAATAAGGTGATAACAGATTTCTGCATCCTGTATGCTCAACTGACAATCAATATTGTATTGTTATTAAAATCTGCAAAGAATACGATAGTGATTTGAGTTGCATGTTCATAAAATCTATACAAGACAGGCTGAAACTCCCAGCATTGCTTGAGTTTATAATCTACCAGATAATTCAATAGATTTAGTTTTGACATTATGACTTTTAGCTGTGAAATTTGTTTAAAATGAGCGTGATCTTAGACTGAAATATTATCATGATATGATATCATGCAATGAAGACAGTATTGAGACTGGCAAAAATAAAGGGTTTCAGTGACTTAATAGGCCATGGTTTTGCTAAGCAGTTTTAGATAGGTTTTGGTTTGGGCTGGTGAGTTCTATTTTGTTGTTTTGTAATAGGCCAAACTCAGCATTAGGGATATTAGCATGTTCTCACGCTTCCAATTGGTCCTACGCTTGTTGATTAGCTGGTGGTATATTGTCTTAAATTCAGCATTGACATCATAGTGGTAATGCTGTTATGAAACCGCCAAGATTGCCAATCTATAGTGGATGTTCCCTCCTTGTCCTATCCCTATTGCCTATTTATCCATTTTCATCCTCTTTTCCTTTGAAACCACAAAATTCTATTTTACTTTGCAAATTTTCAATTGATCAGGTATAAAGCCTGCTCCTAATTTAAATAAAGTATCAAAGATACTCTTCCTCTACTTTCCCTGTTGCTATTTCTCATGTTTTATCCCTACCACACTAATTCAGATATTTTTGGCCAAATGCCCTTCTGCAAAAACTGACCATAAATAACAAACTTGAGTGATAACTTGAAATCTGAGGTGTCACTCAAACCTCAAAATTGTGGTCAACCCAGAATTTCCAAGCTTTCACAAAAAAGTGGTGATCCTGCTAGAAATATCATCTCAGAGCCTAAAACTAATGTATCTACTGACCAAGTGATCACCATCTATTTTATGAGAACCTACACCAAGCAGAACCTTGAGAAGTTTGACCACCAGCCCATTGACAAGTGGTTGGAAAACTATAATGCTCAGGAAGATGACTATGGAGTCAGATCCCAACAACACTTGTGAGAAGTGGCCAGCCTGCTCACTGGAACTGCTCAATTATGGCACAGCGCCAACCTGCCTTTTGATTCTTAGACCCAGTGGCAAGCTCACGCCAAAAAAATTAATATTGGCCTTTTAACTCTGCAAAAGGTCTTATCAGCTTCACCTCCACAATTTTATGAATATCAGCAAAGTTCATACTAAATTTATAGAGCTTTTGGGACTTTGGGGACAGATTACCTACTGGCACTGTAAGGAAGTCAATCAGCAACTGCTCAACTGATTCCTTGATGCCCTCAAAAACCCTTACCTCAATGCAGTATATCTGGCACTACTGACTTGTGTAGATCAAGCCATTGCTGTTTGCTGAAACTTTATAAAAATGGTGACCAACTGCCAAAATCAACCCCAAGATTCTGCCATCATATATTCAGATGCTAAAGATTTTGATGCAGCTGAAACCACAGATACTTTAATTTTTCCTAATATTAATCCACTCTCAGAGTTTAGTCAACAAATACATGCCCTAACCAAGCAAGTCTAGCAATTGACCATTTTGGTTCAAGGGCAGCGGCTCTAAAACAACCTTTGATGCTTTAATTGTAATCAACTGGTCATCACTTATTCCAAAGCCAATCCTCTTGCATACAGTGCCAGATAGTTTACATGGGTGGCTATTGCCTTTATCAAGGAGAGCAACAAACCTGGGCTACATCACCTTACCTTGAGACCTGCAACTTGCCTCCTCCAGTTCACCAGTCTAATTCCCCCTCATCCCAGAATGCCCACTCAATCCATGATTGAGTATATCCCAACACAAAATCCAAAGCAACAAATTCAGTATGTGAATGAAGTTCCCTCATATAAATCACCAGTTGGACTTACTTTTAGAGGATTATGCCATTTTAAGTGAAGGAATGAAGAAAATATAAGCTCAGATACTATCTCTAAATCCCAATAAAAATGAAGATGAATGATTTACTGAGTGCTGAAACCCCAAAAGCACCCGAACCCAAAGTTTCAACCCCTGAATTCCTGAAGAGAGTAAAGATTGATAATCTACTGAATGCTGAATCCCTGAAGAAGCCCAAACTCTATGGAATCCTATGGAGGAATACGATGAGAATCCCCAGGTCCAATAAACTACCCAGGAATTGCCTTTCCCTGATTTTGTTCTCAAACATCAAAAAAATTAAACCTGGTAGTCATGGTACTACCGGTAGACATGGAATCATGGGCAGACTTGTGCTTTGGGAAAGAATGAAGGGTTGGTTAAATAGTTCCCGAGATATTTAAGTTTTTAGTGGATCAATTTAGAAATTTTCGGCGCAAAAACACCCTCACGCAGACAAAGCCTAGAGGCGACTGAAGTCAGTTGTCAAAATTCTCAGTACTATTGGTGGAAGAGGGCCGAGTGACTCGATCACCTGACACCTGGCTTGCTGGGATTGGTTGAGCGGTTCGTGAGATATGGTATGCCAAAAGTACATTTGAAACAAAACGGTCAATTTTCATGAACCTTGCGAGTAAGACATTACATACCTATGAATTCCATGTCAAAATCAGCCAATCACTAACTGCTTCGTAAACCAAAACTAAATGTATCGAAACAACCAAAATCTCCAACCACTTACCAAAACCAATTAACTTATTGAATCAACCAATCACTAACTTCTTTATTAAAACCGTTAAGCTTATTAATCAACCCTAAACCACCAAATGCTTGACAGACCATTTAAATTACCGAATCAACCAAATATCAAACTTCTTGGCTGTAACAATATACCGATTTCCATTAAAAACATATAAAATTTTCACTTGTTACATATAAACCTTTTTCTTTTACTATGAAAATTTCTTTGGTTTTAGTCTCAAACGATAGGCCTGTTGACGCTCTGCGTAGGATTTGCCGGTTTTCAGGTTGAATTTTTTGGTTCGAGTTTTATCGCGATTTTTAGGTCGAGGCATTTCAAATTTTTGAGTTCAAATGTTGTTATTTTTTTGTGAGTGCTTCTGGTACTCGGAATTGGTGTCATTGGAGAGATTTAGTTCTGAGGATCACAACGCACTTTGTATTTTCGCGATTGGACTTGCAGTTCCCGAGATATTTAAGTTTTAGTGGAGCACTTTGGAAATTTTCAGCGCAAAAACACCCTCACGCAGACAAAGCCTAGAGGCGACTGAAGTCAGTTGTCAAAATTCTCAGTACTATTGGTGGAAGGGGGCCGAGTGACTCTATCACCTGACACCTGGTTTGCTAGGATTGGTTGAGCGGTTCGTGAGATAGTGGTATGCTGAAAGTACATTAAAACAACGGTCGATTTTTGCAAAACGTGCGGGTAAGACATTACATTCTTATGGATTCCATGTCAAAATTGAAGGTAAATGAGAACCCACAACCATAAACCCATATCATCCAAAAACAAGCCTCAACTGCCCCTATCACTTCAACCCAACCCAGCCAACCAGTTCCGAAAAAATTTGCACTCTCAGTACCCTCTTACATTGCCTCCAAAATTAGCCCCAGCTTATTTAATTATTCCCTATAAGCACAAAGTAATTTATGCTGCCAAGGTTTTGAAGAACATTATTATTTCAGTATCCCTTGGCGATTAATGCAAGTTGAGCCCTGCCTTACAGCGAGATTTACATCAAACCATTGGCCTTACATGACTTCAAAAAAAAACCACAAACCAGGACCCCTTTTTACTAATCAAGGAGAACCCTACATAAGAATCCCTCTTTAAATATGCCTTCTCAATCATCTTGATTTGGGGTACTCTACCAACCTTGTCAATAAGAAATATCTGCTTGATATTAGCTATGAAGATATTTTCCAAAGTGACCTTGTTTTCCTGATGGCCAATGAATCCCAATATCCCTGATGTATTCAAGTGTCCAATTTACCTGTCAATATTTCTGGCAAAGTATGATACAGTTATGCCATTGTTTTTGACTATTATTATTTCCCAATGTTACTATTCTGTCAAGCCCTCAAGGAATTTGGAAGCCTTGACAACTTCAAGTATTACCAGTGGTATATACTAAGTAACCAAGCCTTAGAAACGCTACCCAACAGATATATTTACACTCCATCAGCCCCAGATCAACCACCTGCTCAACTTACCTTTTATCTATGCACCAAAGTTTCCCAGCAAACATGGGATTTCAAGCATCTCTAAGATCACAAGGATGTGGAGTTACCCTGATTAGCACATGATTATGAGGAAGATATTAACTTGATAAAGATGCCACCACTTTACCAAACTGAAGGCAACGTCACATTGACATCAGTTACACCAAACCAATTACCTGACGTCAATATCAACTACCTTTAGATTGTAAACTCTTAATTAAGGCCAAGAGTCAAAAGAAACCAGCCACCGGCCTATCGCCCCTCTGAACTTTCCTGGACTTCTCCAGTAGTTGTAAGGCTCAATAAGAATTCCTACCCATGGCCTCCAATTTCCAACTCCCTCAATGTCCTAAGGGGGAGCTGAAGTACCCACTTTCTTCAATTCTCCCCTGGATACTACCAAATGGGCATGGCTGAAGATTAATTTGAAAGCCCACCTTTAACACCTGTCTCTCCTGCCAAGTTTTGGGAATATACCCTGACACACCCCTTAAAACGCTTATTCAAAGTTACCAATCAGCCCGACTTTATTCAGCCATTACAAAACCAGATCTCTGTTGACTAAACTCAAACAACTTCCCAAGAAATTCCACAGGATCACAATTTACCTTGGATGACTTAGTATTAACTGTTTAAGACCTTAACCTCAACTTCAGGAAGATCAGCATGGAATACATAGGGGAAGTGTTGTGTAACTTCTAAGATTGCTAACCTATTGGGTAGATGTTCTCTCCCTTGTCTTATACCTATCACCCATTTATTCATTTTCACTTGCTTTTTCTTTGAGACCCCAAAATTTCCTTTTCTGTGTAATTATTTAAATTTTATTCAAGGTGGGCCAACCTGGGAACAATACTGCACTGATAAGAGAAATCAAATGAATGGGAAAGGAGGATAAAACCCAGAAAATTCATGTGTGGCATATGATAGGCCAGGAACTCCATGGACGCCTTTCTATTTGCTATCTCGGTTTGGTGTATTGGTGTGCAACTCCAACACAGTCATAGTCATCCCCTACCCAAAGTTTATATACCAGAATCAAACTTGAGGAGGCAGTGGCAGAGGATCCACATTCTACCACTGGGGTATCCCCCCTCCAAAATTCACTTTTATTTTGTAAAATTTCAATCAATCAGGTATAAAAGCCTGCTCCCAATTTTAAGAATGTTTAAAAATACTATCTTTCTACTTTTTAATGTTGCAATTTCTTAATTTTTCCCGTTTCATTGATTCAGATAGATCAGACCAAATGCACTTTTGTGAACATTGTCCAATGACAACCAACATGGGTGATAATCCAAACTCAGAGAAGTTGATCAAACTCAAGTTGTAATTAAGCTGGGATTCTTAAGCCTTCACAACAACGCCAAGTTTTTTTAACAATTCCCATATTCTGATATGCTGGGAACTTTATATTAATGTCATAATTGTAAAGTTATAATTATACAGGTTCATAAGATCTGATTAACTCATGGTGCTAGGATTTTTAAGATCTGATTAGCTCATGGCTCTAGAACACCTTCATCCAAATTCTTAACTAATCCAAATTTATGAATCTGATTTTCCTATAATCTTAAACCATCACTGGCAGAATTAAGTGAATCCACTTTGTTATATTTGGGGCGTTCTGATAAGATCTGTTTGATGACTACTGATTAAGTCATTGAGATTATGTCATCTTCTTCATTTGTTAAACTATTTACAATCTTATTGGTCTGACAATTTATGTTATATGAAAAGCCAATTTGATAATTTCATTACTAGGAGCTCTTGGCATAACAGTTCTCTTGACTGTAGCCAAAGTTTTAAAATGGGCTCAAAGCTATAAACTAGCATAAAGATTAATGATGACAAAAAGATGATGATAATAGACTGATTACCAGTTAAAGGTCTTGATATTTATAGGGTGAGTGTGGACATGATGCTGAGAGGACCTCTATGGTCCCATAAATGAGGATCTTTCACCGCTTTACAGATCAACTGCCTGGCCAACGCCCTCATTGTTCTACATCATTCTTATGACCACAATGATGGGAGTCACGCCTCTGAAGATTTGGGAAGCAGGAGGTGCAATTCAATAGAGGACATCTTCATTGATTCTCTTGAATGTGGTGCTTCCTAGTCAAACTTCTCATTGGTGCCTTAAGGGATAGGTTTTGAACGTGAGGGTTCAAGAATTAACTTATAAGGGCTTGATTTGGGAGTAGTGATTTTGACTAGCTCATCATCTTAGATACCTACAAAGTTTTCTCAAGATTCTATCAGAGGGGGATATAGGGACTCAGGAATTTTTAATATACTTAGTTCTCTGCTGTCCCCTGATTAGTGTTGTCAATGGAGTACTCAGAGTTCACCTTATTAATGGCCATGTAAAGTCTAGACCAAAGACCGTTGAGCTTGTTTGGTCAATTTCTGGGTCGATGGTGATAAAGTATAACAGAATCTTATTGAAAAATTAGTAAAGAGGGTCAGTTAACATTATATTGGAATGTCTCCCTTTCTGTGGTGGTGTTAATGCCTTGCATGGATAGGGATTGAAGCCAGACAATCTCATTGGATAAGGCCTTTATGGTCAAATCAGAGTTCTCAGGCATGGATGTATTGAGTAGAGCTGAATGGTACAAGATAGTTGAGGAGTAAGTCCATATAGAGCTTCAAAGGGAGACATATTAATGATCTAATGATAGCTTATTTGATAAGTGAGCAAAGCACTGGGTAGGTAATGGTTCCAGAGATTATAATCAAGGTGGCCATCTTCCACAAATTAGATTTGATAGTTCCATTAGCATGCTTTAATTCACTATTGGTTGAGGGGTTATAGGGGGCTTGAAACTTTGGTAAATTCCAAAAGAGCGAAATTATTTCTTGGACTACCTGTGAGATGATTTTTAACCCATTTTCCAAAAGTAAAATTTGTAGGCATCCATGCTGTGTGAAAATAGATCAAATAAGGAATAGGGCTGTGGCTTTCACAGTGACAGTGGGAACGAAAATTTTTTTAACTCATGTAGTCAAAATTGTCCACAGCTAACAGTATATCTATGGTTTTGTAATCCAGTGGCCAGAGGGCCCACCACATTGGTGTTGACATTATAAGGGCTTGACAGAGCCACAACTTAATGATGATATCAGAGACTGGTCCTATCCTGGGACTAACAGGTTATACAAGTCTCTAGAACTTCCTGGATGGTCTCAACCATCTGATCCCATTAGCATCGTTTATTCAGCTATTTATGGGTCTTTTTTACTGCCCCATATCAAATGGTCATGTGTCCCTCAAGAATTACATCAATTTGGGAAAAAGGGCGAATATAAGGGAGCATTTATTGTTAATTTTTTATACAGCATTCCTTTCTTTATTTGAGTGTCTCAGGTCATCTTTCAGAGCTCATCTCGGATCTCAGAAGTCTCAAACTCCCATCACTAAGGCTGGCCAAGCAAATAATCTAGTTAGTCTTCTTCAGGGGTCAAGGCAGCTAGTACCAGCATCCTTGAAAGATATCAGCATTATGCTTTGTTGCTCCTTCACAATGGACAATAGTAGAATTGTAGCTCAGCAGCCTTAAGGCCCATCTTGCTAGCCACCCATCTGGGTCTTTCATCTGCTGCAACCATTGAAGCAAGGAATAGTCAAGGATAGTAGTGAAAAATGTGCTGTAAATGTAGGGCCAGAAATGCTTGATTGGCAATAAAACATTCAGGCACTCACGCATGGTAACACTGTAATTCTGTTCAGCTTTGCTCAGGGTCTTACTAAAGTAAGATACTGAATGCTCGACCTGTTCCTCATTGTGCTGAGCTAGGGTGGCCCTGAAAGTGACATCACTAGTATCAGTGAATAGCAAAAAGGGTCAGTTAAAGTGCAGATGAACTAAAATAGGTTTAGTACAAAGAGCAATCCGCATTACATTAAATTCCTGCACCCTGTTCAGGCTGCCACTTAAACGGTACATTCTTTTGTATAATGTAGACCAGGGGTTTTACTAAATTAGCAAACCAAGGGATGAACTGACAATAATAACCCACCATGCAAAGGAAAAACTGATTATTCTTAGTCTCTGAGAGCGCTACATCTTCTTAATGGCAGCAACTTTATCTGGGATGAGAATACCATATTTCATAATCTTGTGCCTGAGTAACAATTCTGATTGGAAAAAAGAGCACTTATAAGACTTAAGATTTCTCAAGACCATCCTAAGACGGTTAAGAATTCCTAGAGGTTTTTCACACGGCTGTTGAAGGTT
The DNA here is from genome assembly GCA_022478985.1 of Massospora cicadina. Classification (NCBI taxonomy): domain Eukaryota; kingdom Fungi; phylum Entomophthoromycota; class Entomophthoromycetes; order Entomophthorales; family Entomophthoraceae; genus Massospora; species Massospora cicadina. The sequence continues at coordinate 8,245 of JAKSZP010011359.1, read as the reverse complement.
TGTGAGAAGACAGTGATATCATCAAGATACATGAGGACACAGGATAGCTTCAAGTCCCCTAGGATACATTCATGGCACGTTAAAAGGAAGCAGGCGCGTTGAAAAGGCCCTGTGGCATCCTTGTTGGCTCAAATAACCCCTCATTGACTATGAGCACACTTGGACCGATTTTCAGGGTCTAGCTCTACTTATTAGTATCCTCTAGCAAGATACAAAGTAGAAATATACTGTGATCTGGAAATCAAGAAGAGAGAGTCATTGATTTGGGGCAAGGGGAAACTGTCCTTTTTGGTAGTGGAGTTAAGTCATCAATATCCATCACCACATGATGGTTGCCATCCTTCTTACAAACTAACAGGAGAGGGAGGCCCAAGGGCTAGGCGAAGCCAGCAATAGCCTGGCTCAAGTAGTTGCTTGACTCATCAGCCATCTGAGCCTCATTGACTTTACTTTTTCAGTAGGGATGGGACCAAATGGGTGGTGCGTCTCCAGTCCAAAAGTGCAAAACGCCATTCATTTTCTCAAATTTTGTAAGTAGAGGTTGAGAAGAGATACGAGTATTCTTTCAGCAATTTCTTAACTTGTCTCTGTATTTCACTAGTAAGCTCATACCCAATAGAAGTTTTAACTAGAGCTACTGATAGGGGTGTTTCTAACTCAAAATTTCTTAGACTCCCAAAGTTATGGACATCATCTATGGCCTCTACAAGGAGGAGAAGAACATAAATGGCAGTAGTATTAGGCCCCATTATCTTAGGTTTGTCAATGAGGTTAGCCAACAGCACTGATATGGATCCAGAATAGGCAGGATCTAGAATTCCTTGACAGGTCAGGACTTATTTGACGGACAGGTTATCCATTTATCATATCTTCAGCAATTGTCCTGAGGGAATATTGATATGAACCAGGGTGTCAATAATAATCTGGGACTCTGAGGTATAGTGGTCGTTTTAAAAACAAATATTATGCCTTCTTGGCCATCTAACACAGGCAAAAAATTCATATGCAAGAGCCCTTTACATGATACTCAAGCCAGTAAATCTGGCTCACACATTATCCAACAGGCAAGCCTGAGCTTTGACATCTGTTTTGGTGTCTTAAGAGGTTTCAAAAACAAATAGGACTCAGTGTTCCAGCAGAGATAAAAGTCCTTTATCATAGTGCACAATGGCAGAATATCTCTGGAGAAACTGAGTCCTAGGAAGAAGGTCATAAATTTAGGTTGTTTAAGGCAATAGCTGGGTATTCACAGAAATCTTTCCAAAGTGAATGGGTAGCAAAGTATAGGCCCCAATCGGCTTGGTGCATTGTGGCCTAGCCATGTCATAATCCATGTAATGTGGTAAGTCAGGAGCGATTTTGATGCTCTTAATTAAACTAGATGAAGTGATATTCATGGGGGAACCACTGTTGTCAATGACATGGGCAGGAATCTTATGAACTTGAACTGTAACGTGGGTAGCTAGACTTACCAAACTGAGAAATGTAGAGTGAGAAACATAGGAGGATCAACAGAAGAAGAGTAAGCAGTATTAGGTTATTTATTATCAATAGTTAACAAAACATCTTCTTTTGGTATGATTAAAATAGAGTCATGAGAGGTCGCTAAACAATTTTAAGGCAGTACAGGGAAGTCAGAATGAAAGGCCTCATCCTTCATGATGACTGCCCTTTTTCCGCCTCCTCAGAAAGTCTCTTTCAACAAGTATTGGTGCTATGACGGAAACTATTGTAGTAGGAGCATCGAGGTCTGGGATGATTTTGGTTCTCAACAACGTGGACTTGAGGACAACTGGAGGAGGCGGATGCTGTAAGCTTGGGTTGAAAGGTAGACGCAGGAATTTCATTAAGTGCTTCCCTAAAATCCCAAGTGTAGGTGAAGCTGTTCTTCTGGCTAATCATTTGCATCTGGACCTCAGGATAAGATCCCAACGTGGAGATAACCTCTGTTATGGTGTCATCTAAGGTAATGCAATTAGTGATTTCCAAAGGTTTTGCTTGGCCATAAAATCAGCTGGCAAAATCCCTAGGACTTTATCTTTTGTTCAGACAAATGGCCATAAAAGCCTGCTTCTAATTGAACAAGGTTTTTTTTCTTCCAAATCCTGGATTAAGGCTGTACAGACTTTTTCCCATATGTGGCATTCCTTTATATGGGGAGTCATAATCTCCTGGGTGGTGCCATTTAGACAGGTGTGGATATGCTTCACCTTCTGATGGTTGGTGGCCCCTTCCATCGAGCTCTCATACTGTGTACAGGAAGGAGGCAATGCTTTCCTTCCCTGGGGTGACTTTCACCATGAAACTAGGCTTAAAGCTAGTCACAAGAGGGGTGGAAATAGTATTGACGCTAGGAACTGGTGCATGATCAGGAATTTCAGTTTCTGCATAGTCATGAGAGGCATATTGATTTTATCGTTGCCTTAAATCTTCCAGATCCTCCTGATTTTCATCCTAATTCAGGTTAAAAAGGTATTTTAGGCTTTATGGCCAACTTGCTCCTTCAGCGCTTAGATTTTAGCATGTTAGAGGAGCAGCTGAATCTCAAAGTTAGTTAAGCGAGTTCCAAATCTGCAACAGGTTTGTTCAAGTTGAGTGATGTGACTATCAGTGACTTTGGCAGATGTAATAAAATTATTCATCTCATCCAACAAGGCCTTGATCAAGACTCTGGGGTTGAGAGGGGCTTTGTCTATTTGGATCTTGCAACCTTGAACCACATTTCATGTTTGATCCCATAAGGCAGCAAACATCACTAGAACGTCTTGTTTCCAGGAGTAGTTGGGATCACCATGAGTTGGCACCGCGGGACTAGATGGTCCTTGTGGCCCTTGGGGACCTTCACTCCTTGAGGCAATATCACAGGAGGCTAACTCCTGTAAGTGCTGCTTGAGGTTTTGCACAATGTCTTTGACCTGTTTGAGGTAATGGTTTCAGCTGGCTTCAAGAAACTGCACATTTTGAAAAGATGGTCCTCAAGGTGACCCAAGGTTCCATATCTAACCCTGCAATTTGATTATGAGCCTCATTGATTAGCTGAAAGTTATTGTAAATGGCTTCCCAATTATTATGAACAAAGGAGGAGGCCTCATTATATAAATTTTGAATATTTAATTGTAGAGTTTGAGTAATCCCTAGTTGTCAGGATACTTCATGGTGATGAAACCCAACTATTTTTAGGAGGTGGTATATGTCTGGTTGTATGAAGCTTTAAAGATAGCGTTCAGTACCCAAAACTAATCCTCCTAAAGGGTAGTAGGGATGAGGTATATAAATCCCGCATTGTGGAAGGCTTGAAGAGGCATGAGAGCAGCTGGAGCGGCTTTCACATAGTAGATGCTGTTCAATAGTTGTTAAATTATCTTATTGAGGTTTTCATATTGGAGTTGGTAGTGATCATAATTGATGAATGGTAAGGTAATTTAGATATGGTCTGAAACTATAGGCTTTCAGGATGCAGGGGTGGTACTTGGTATTGAGAGGTCTTAATCCATCAAGTTAAACTTCTTAACCATTCAGCAGGTTGTTTTTCATGATTGCTAATATTCTCCATTTTTTGTGATAGATGTTTATAATTGGACAGTTTGGAGCCCCTTGTAGTAAGCACCACTTATCTTAGTGTAACATTTCTCTTGAAAGTATATGAAGTTTGCAAATGGGCTCAATTCTGTAAACTAGTGGTGAACACAATGAAGTCAAAATGATGGTGCAAAATAGACTACTTTGTTAGGTAAAAGGTCTTGATTTTTAAGATAAGTGGGGACATGATGCCATGAGGACCTTCATGGTCCCATAAATCAGGATTTTAATTCAACTTCTATATCAATTGCCTGGTCAACACCCTCATTGTTCTACATCATTCTCACGACCTCAATGGTGGGAGTCGCACCTCTTAATTTTCAGGAAGTGGTGGTGCAATCTCAGAAGGCATCTCCATTAATTCTTGTGTGTGTAATGATTCTGGTCAAACTTCTCATTGGCGCCTTCAGGGACAGTTTTGATTTTAAGGGCTTGAGAGGCAACAAATCAGGGCTCTATTCAGGAGTAGAGAAAAAGACTCGCTTATAATCTTAAATTTTGACAAGAGCTAGATGCCAATAATCAATGATTATAGCACTGTGTGATGGGAGATAAAAGTTGCAAAAAGTTCTGTACATTGTCAAGCCATAAAGATATATGTCATGCTCTTAAGCTTTTTACCATCAGTAAAAGTTTAATTCTCATAACCTATTGTCATGGATGAGGCTGCAAACAGACTGGCAGATCATCTCTAAATCAGTGAAATGAGAAGAGTTCACCCTCACACCAGCAGAAGTGAATGCAACCTACCCACTGCAGATAAAAACGATTAGCCCATTTTTATATATTCAGGCGAGCCAAGCGATTTTCACCACCATCAGAGTGACTTCTTTGAAATAATTTTTCGTCTTGAAGCTTCAGCAGATTTGTTTAATGGGGATAACAACATCGCCTAAGATCAATATTAAAATTGACCTCCTTTTATATATTTGGGGGTCCAAAATAATTTGCAATTCACCAATGATAAAATGATGACTTGACCAAATTACCCCAATGGGAACAATCGAGGCTCAAGTGTGAATATTACCAAATCTGGAAAGCAACCAATTTTAAGAGTCACTCAATAACATGATGTGAGGCACATTGAAGGAGTTCCATCACTCAAACCTGAAGTTGACAAGCATATTACCAGATTTGGTGATAAAGCAATATATGAAGAAGATAAAAACGCCCAAAACCCTGAAGCAGGGACAGATAAAAGAGCCTCTGGAAATCCAGAAGCAGGGGTAATTGTCATGAGAAGGAGCTCATAGATACAAGTATTAACTTAAATGGATGAAGCAGCAAAAGAAGCAGTTAGACACTGTCTCATAAGAGGATCATGAAAATTATCCATTATTGTTACTCAGGTTCCTATTTACTTTTTTTCATTTATTTTTATATTGATTTTTCATTAGAAAAGTATAAACTTCACTTTTTTACAAAAAATCTTTCAACAGAATCTCAGTTTTATCCTATTTATTTCACTTATAGTGGTTTAATTAAAATATTCACCAGTAGCCAGTCTGGGATTAGCCAGCAAGCAGAATACAGTAACCAGCATGATATCTGCTATTTTTTGAACAAGCACAATCTATATTACAAATACCTTGGTGCTGAGCTGCCAAGGGAGAGGTTAGATTGGCTTCCATTGAGTCCTGATGATAATTTATAATGAACATGTCAAAGAGTGTCAACCAGAGAGTCACCACTGGCCGCAAACACTATACCAAAGAGATCAATGCTACAATGGGTAGCATCAGAGGAAAATTTCTCTATGAGGATAAATTGTGATCTAAGCAAAGGTTGGCTGGTGCCTAATCTGCTTGGAGTAGAACCCCTGAGCAGCGAATCAGCCTTACATGTTAAGAGAGATGAAGTCAGTGAGCTGGCTGTGGTGCTCAGTACAGGGGTGCCATCATCAGGCCCTAGTGAGGATCATGAGAGTTCTCATGGGCAGTTTGATGAAGAAGCAGTTATGGGAGTATATCTTGGAAATGATTTTTTAAGATTATGGTGAGGGAGGAGGATACAAACCACTCAAGGCTCCGTACCCTTGAATAATAAGTGCATGATCTATGCAGCGATCTTGAGTGCATCACAGAGACTGCAATAAGAGCACAAATTGCCTCTATATCTATTGTGAGAGGACCTTCACCTATAATAAACTGGAATATACTATTAATAGTCTAGAGTCACAAATCATATTCCTTGAAAAGGAGAACGGAGAAAGATCTTCATTTTGAATGAATAAAAAGAGTGCTTAGAACAGAATGACAATATTCTGTTTGCTATGGACAAGATTATATAAGAATTTAAGGCACAAATGTGAACTATACCAGAACTTACCTTTACTCAACTAGTAACCTGACTGGTGGCACCTATTTAGTTCACTTAACATAATGTCCCACAACTGGTAAGAACTGCCACACAACCAGCCATGATGCACGCTGACCTTGATGAAGAAGATTCTAATTTCAAACTGTACTGTAAGACCATATATGCACCTGGAAAAGGAACAATTGCTGGTTTCCTCCAAATGTATGAGGACAGTATGGATGTTGGTATCAATTGCCAAAAGGCTTGAGATGTGCAAGGGTGTATGAGCCACGAGGCTCAGGAGATCCTTATTAGTAGCCTACGACCTGAAATATCTTGGACTGAAGTGAGGAGTATCCTACTTTCCAAGTTTGTTAGTAAACAAGACATCTAAAATATGAAGCAAGAGTCCCTTTTTATGACTGGGCAAGAATGAGTCAGTCATAAACTATGCCTCATGCTACTATCTCAAAGCTCAACAATCGTGGACTACAGGAGTTGTGAATTTATTTAACATAAAACTGTTTTGCTAAGTTCATTAGAGATTCATTTAACTTAAAGATTCATATGCCTCTTGAAGTAAAGAGCGCGACGTCACTCAATGTACGCAAGAAAGCTTTACTCAATGTACAATGGACATATAAAACGGAATACAAGGTCATGGGCACCCCCTTGATGAGTTAGTAAGGTTGTCTATGTCACTAATGTTAATGGCGAAAAACCAAAGGAAAAGAGTTTAAACCACTTGAACTCTTGCCTCTATGAGAGTTAACCTGCAATAAGTGCCATCAACCTGGGAATTTTTACTGATCTTGTCCTTTACTCACCGCAGAAAAGAAGGTGGCACCCCCTAAAAAAGATACCTCAAACGCTGTGAACTGAATGTATCTCTATACTGAGGGTGAAGATAATCATGAAGATGATGATTTGGCTAGTGCATGATATCACGTGTTAGGAACACCTAGGGCGGTGGCTGTGGCTGCTATATTGAAAGTCCTTGGCATTGATGGATCCAGATCAAACGACACATATCTGGTGTAAGCAAATCAGCCTACCCATATTATTAATTCAGTTGAATAAGGAGAGCAGCTGGTTATGGCTAACGTTAAGAACTTGGCACCAGATGGCAAGGATACTGTCAAAGCTACCATGAGTGCTGCCACTTTTAGACAATTTGAAGTATCTGCTACAGATATATTGAACACTGAAAACCATTTTTTCAAGAGCATGATGAAAGTGGAAGTGATTATCCAGAAAGTGTGCGTCTTACCAGTACTGGACACTAGGGGCCAGTCAACATCATATCATCTAAGCTCATGAATAAGCTGAAGTTCATGACTGACATTATTTATAACGTGAAGTACCGCACCACAAGCCTGACGTTATCTGCACCCTGGTAGCCTATTCAGCGTTATCCTTATGCTTTGGACGCATGGTCAATGCAATGGTAGTGGTTTTATACAATGACCACTATGACTTCTTGATTGGGACGCAGTTTATCTTGGAGTTTGGAGCAAAGATTAATTTCACATCCAGCACTGTGAGCATCTTGAGTACCAACTTCTGCTGGCATTTGTGGGCAAAGATGTCAAACCACAGAAACAATGGACGTGCTTGGTGGAAATGGATCAATCTATCTACCCCATCCACCACATCTCAACTGAAAAAGATGTGAAGCAGTTACCGCTTATGTTAGCACCAAAGAAGGGTTTCCGCTGAGTGCTAGCAAGACTATAGAGATTTGACCAGGATATTAATGCTAGATGACCCTGTCAATTAGTGTGAAGATTCAGTTTAATACCATCTTGGAAGTATACAGCTGCGATGGAATCTGCAAGCAAGAGCTTAAAGCATACCAGGGTTCTATAACACAAACTACTCTAGAGAGTTGAACATCGTCTTAAAAATCACTACCCAACCTAACAGAGTCAAAAAAGGATAAGCTATTACACTAACTCAATTGACCAGTTTCCAGGAAATTGAATCTGTACATGCAATATGGGATTTTAATGAGCTCAGGTTTGGGTATTTAACCTCTAGACAGTATAAGGGCTTGATGAATTGTTGGGCGAGTTTAGTGAAATCTTCAGTGCTGGATCTAATGACTATGGCCCCTCTGCAAGGGCGAGGTTTACAAAATGGATACCAGTTTTGCTAATCTGTTAAAATAAAAACCCTACCACCACTTGAGAGCAGAGGATGCGATTATCCCTCAAGAGCTGAACCAACTAGCTAAAGCAGGGATAATCAAGCCTTTGAAGCGTCCTTGGGCCTCTTCTTTATTGCTCATATGCAAAAAGGATAGAACCCATAGAGTAGTCATGGACTACTGCCGACTGGATGATATAACTAAGAAGGACTTGTTCCG